>JAYJMB010002789.1:0-14873 GCA_036873735.1 Pouteria campechiana
TATATTTAGGAATCAAATAGGTACAAAAGATGAAGTATTAGGAGAATAAAATATGACATTTTGCATTCTCATCAATAGACAAAACTTCGTTGCTCCACCAGATGAACTTTTTCGCTTTATCATACTATTCTTATTTCTTCACTTTATTTGTTGACAACAGACAATCATTGGCTTAGCTATGATAGATAAAGTCTTGCTTTTGCCACACAATCCTTTCATTGCTCCACTAGAAGATCTTTACTCTTCTGTCTTTATCTATTCTCATTAGATGACCATTGGCTTGCTCATGATAGACAAGTCTGTTGCATATTATTTTGCATTTGTCAGATATAATCTTCCATTTTGACAGATGAATGGAAACAATAGAATCTTTTTCATTCATGAATTGTTTATAGTGACACTTCATCTTTTGCTTCTTTATTCACCCAAGCCTTGAAGCCATGGAATATGACTTTTGTGCTTATTTTTCTCAAGACCTTCAACTTGATTCTACATACTAAAATCTTGGCAACAACCATTAGTATATAATCTTTAATCAAGTTTTATTTGTCATTAAAACCAAGAATTTATATCAACATTCTGCCCCTTTTTGATGATGATAAAACTTAGTTAAAAATTATCTCATAAAAGATAATCTCCCCCTAAATGTATGTAGTCCAAAAATATTTGCTAAGTTTAATCATTCCATAAGTTGCCATTTTTTTATGTTTCCCATATATATATTCTCCCCCTGATTATTTAGAATGTATGCTCTCCCTAATTAGTTTAAAAATTAATGAGTATATGCTTCCTTGATTAGTTAAAGATTATGCATTTTTATATTCCCTTTTTGAGATAATTTGCAAATTCTTTCTCTCCCCCTTTTTGTCATAAACAAAAAGAAAAACATCCATTTTGCACAAAGAGAAGTAGCCAGAAAATAATGAAAATGTTTCATTTCATTTTAGTACAAACAAAGCTACAGATAAAAGGTAAACAACAACTCAGATTGCATTATAAAGGTAGAAGAGGTTGTGTGTGAGACTGCGGATGAGGGGAGGGGTAAGAAGAGGAGAACTTTGCATCATAAGGAGTGATACAAAGTTTCAAGGAAGGGAAGAGGGGAACAAGATGATAATGAGGTAATTTGAGCCTCTTTTCCCCTCTCTTCAAAGGCCCCAGCTAATGATGAAGTTGGGTCCAGGGGCACAAGTGGTTTAAATATAGATTATATTCTTGAAAGCCACATCTTAAAGAGAAATACTTCTGACAGTAAAGATGATCTGGAGCTTTGTCATGAACAAAAGTAATATCATCCCTTGTAGAGAAGTGAGAAAACTTCTTTTGGTGCTTCAATTTCTACCATACGATGATTTTCCTACTGGATCTTCTTTCTAAATGCCCTTCCTAGAGTTTCTTCATCGTTGTGATGTAGAGAGGGAGTGAAAGTTGTGAGTTAAAATAGACTAAATGTGTGGGCTATATGGAGTAGTTGATATGATATTTTATTAAAGAGAGAATAACTCATGCTAAAAATAGAGCAGGATGTAATAATGATAGCTATAAGTTGATTTTAGCAAGAAAACAAAGTGTACTTAAACTCAGAAATCAAAATTCAGATGAAGTGTGAATAGTGCACTATATACGGATAACTTACTTCGTCTGAGACAAAGTCTAGTCTCAAGAGGGCATATATTGCACTTTCAAGCACACAAACATTAGAGATTTCATTTTCAGATCATCACATTTGTTATTCCAAATTCTCCTTTAACGTTGCAAAAGGTGTCCAATGACAGTGATTTAGTAAAAATATTAGTAAGTTGAGCATTTGTGGGCACATATTCTAGATATATATCATGCTTTTCTACATGATCTTTAATAAAGTAGTGCCATATTTCTATATGATAAGTTCTCGAGTGTAGGACATGATTCTTTATCAAGCATATGGCATGAGTATTGTCACATTTAATGGGTATGTCTCTATAGCTCAATCCATAATCGAGAAGTTGTTATTTCATCCATGACAATTAAGCACAATAACTTCCAGCTGCTATATATTCAGCCTCTGCTGTAGAGAGGGCAGCATTAGTTTGTTTTCTAGAGAACCATGATACTAAACTATTTCCTAAGAATTAATAGGTTCAACTAGGACTTCTTCTACCAACTTTGTATCCTCCAAAATCTGCATTTGAATATCCTTAAAATCAGTTCCCTTGGGATGATAGAGTCCTAGATTTGGTATATCAACTAGATACTTAAAGATTCATTGCAGTGCATTAAGATGAGATTCTCTAAGACAAGACTGAAATCCAGTGCATAAATATACACTAAAGAGAATATCTGGTCTAGATGTAGTAAGGTAAAGAAGAGATCCAATCATACTTTAGTATTGCTTTTGATCTACAAGTTTACATTTTTCATCTTTATCCAGCCTTATTGATGTGCTCATTGGAGTGCTTCTTGCCTTGATATCTTCCATTTTGAACTTCCTTAGCATTTCTCTAGTATATTTGGATTGGCAAATGTCGTTTCCATCATCTCTTTGCTTGATTAGCAATCCAAGGAAGTTATTCAATTCTCCCATCATACTCATTTCAAATTCAGCCTGCATAATCTTTGAGAAATCTTAACAGAGTTTTTTATCAGTAGTTCCAAATATAATGTCATCTAGATAAATTTGAACTATCAAGATGTCTTTGTCAATATTTTTTATAAACAAAGTAGTGTCAACCTTTCCTCTCTTGAATTTATGATCACTTAAGAATTTTATCAACCTTTCATACCAAGCTCTTGGAGCTTGTCTTAAACCATACAATGCCTTGGTGAGCTAATAGACATGATCAAGTTGATCATCATTCTCAAAACCAGGAGGTTATTATTCTACATACACTTCTTCACTTAAATATCCATTTAGAAATGCACTCCTTACATCCACATGCAATAACTTAAAGTTCTTATAGGATGCAAAAGCGAGTAGCATTCTAATGGCTTCTAATCTAACCAAAGAGGCATATGATTCTTCAAAGTCAATTCCTTCTTCTTAGGAGTACTCCTTTGCAACTAATCGTGCCTTATTTCTTACAACTAACCCACTCTCATCCAGTTTGTTTCTAAATACCCATTTAGTTTCAATTACATCAATATTTTCTGGTTTTGGAACTAATTCTCATACTTTGTTTCACTCAAATTGGTTAAGCTCTTCTTGCATTGCTATTATCCAATTTTCATCATTCAAAGCTTGATCAATGTTAGTTGGTTCTATTATAAAGATGAAAGCATAATGACAATAGACATTTTATATAGACCTTCTTGTTTTGAAACCGTCATATACATTTCCTATGATTTTTTTTAGGATGAGCAGTACTAAATCTCAAATCAGTAGGAGGTTGATAGGGAACGTTACTTAATCTTACCTCCCTTCATTTTTTGAACTCTGTATGTCTTCATAGTTTGTGCCATCCTTATTGATCCTTCAATTTAAGCTTCTTCATATTTGTTGCAGCTTCATCTATATCAGTATCACACTCCTTTCTCGGGGTTATATTTGCTTCATCAAATTTAACATTTATGGACTCTTCTACAACTTGTGTTTTCTTAATATAGACCGTAAGTGCTCTACTGTTAGAAGAGTAACCAAGAAAGATAGCTTCATCACTTTTTGGATCAAACTTTCCAAGGTTGTCTTTTCCAGTGTTTAGTACATAGCATAAGCATCCAAAGGGATGGAGATATGAGATGTTTGGTTTTCTTCCTTTCCGAAGCTCATATGGGGTTTTCTTTAAGATTTCTCTTATGGTAACCTTATCCAGCACATGGCAAGCTGTACTAATTGCTTCTTCCCAAAATCTTTTAGACAATTTACTTTTATTCAACATGATTCTTGCTATTTCCTAAATTGTCCAATTCTTTCTTTTCACAACTCCATTTTGTTGAGGAGTTCTAAGGGATGAGAAACTATAGTGAATTCCTATTTCATCACAAAAACCAATGAATTTTCTGTTCTCAAATTCACCTCCATGATCATTATGGATGGATACAATTGACATTTGTTTCTCATTTTGAACTAGCTTTGAAAATGTATAAAATATTGAAAATGCTTCATCTTTGTTAGTCATAAGAATTACCCATGTAAATCTGGAATAATCATCCATTATCACATATACATATCTTTCTCCTCTGAGGGTGATAATGTCTGATGGTCCAAATAGATCCATATGCAATAATTCCAAGGGTCTAGATGTAGATACTTCATTTTTAGGATGGAAGGATACTTTGGTCTGTTTTGATAATTGACAGGATTTGCATATTTAATTCTTGTGATAGTTTAATTTTGGTAGACCAATCACAAGATCCTTTTTTCATAAAGATCTGATGTTTGACATATTTATATGTCCATCCTTTTATACCATATTGATGGATTAGTTTTGGCTGCAATTAAGCATTTTCAAACAATGTCATCTACCTGTACTAGATAAACATTTTCATGCCTTTTCTGCTAAATAGTGGATCATTATCTATACTGAATAGATTACAATAGATGATTCAAACACAACTTTGTGACCCTTATCACATAATTGACTAATGCTTAGTAAATTATGCTTGAGTCCTTCTATATATAATACATCCTCTATGCATGCACTGAATAAACCATAAATTTTACTTATTCCTTTGATAAGGCCTTTATCATTGTTGTCGAATGCTACTGTTCCTCCATTCATCGGTTTCAATTCTTTGAACAGCTTCATGTTCCCTATTATATGTCTCGAGCAGCCACTATCCATGAACCAAGTGTTACTGAATGTAACTTTGAGACTTACTTGAATTTAAAGTAAAATTTTCTTCTTATCTTTTTGGTACCCAAGTATTGGGTCCGATGGTATTAGTGAAATTGTATATGGTATAAGTTTGTGCACATTCCTTGCACTTTCATATCATCTTAGCACCTTTTGCTTGTATCTTTTTGGCATAGTAGTCATACACTTTATGTCCAAATTTGTTGCAGAAATAGTAAGTATTTGGGACTTTGCTAGATGCAATATACTCCACTAGTCTCTTTATCTAGGGATGACTCATGAACCTTCTAATGTTTGGTTAGTTTTCCTTTTCTTCTATGAGATTCATCTCTTGGACCATCCAACAAATTTTTGTAAATTTTCATCATCTGATTATTCATAGCCAAGTCGCTTTTTGCTGGTCTGATCAGTCATTCGCATGTACTTGGTCACAGATTCTCTTGGATTGGAGAATTTACTCAGCATACTGTTTAATATCTCTATCTTTTTCTTTAGATTTCCAACTTCCTTTTGTAGAGATATATTTCTTTTAGCCAGTATAGATTTTACTTTCATAGTTGCGTCAAAGTGTCTTTTCTTTTGAGTAAGTTTCTGGCTAAGTGATTCAAACTCAATGAATTAAGAGTTATATGATTGTTGTAACTCATCAAACTTTTTATATCTAACACAAGTGCTATTTGAGCTTAAGGAGTTAGAACTATATGAGTAGTGGGAGTTTACCTCTATCTCCAGCTCCATTATGCATTGCTCCTTAATGGTGATTTTATCTATTGGTTTATTCTCCATCTAGGCCATGCTGCATATTCTTGCGAAGTGTCCAACTTTATTATCGCCTTTCTCGCTCGAACTAATCCCTGATGATTCTTCATCATTCACTTGCATTCCTCTGGCTTGGTTTCTTAAGGACTTTTTGAAGTATTTCTTTTTTTCTGTCATCCTTCTTGTTCATATTTACTTTTTGTTCATTGAGACATTCTAGAGACATTTGTCAGATCCCTCCACATCTATAGCATGTGGGTAGATCTTTCTTTCTTTCAACCATTTTCTTGCATTATCTAGGCTGTCTCTTTGAGGTGCTGCCTCTACTGCTTCTTGCAAATTATCTAAAATTTCTAACTAGCATGACCATATCATCTTCAGATTATGATGTCAAATCATTGTTGCTTTCTTTGGTCACTTTCAGAGAAATACTTTTCTTTGGCTTTGTTCACTCCTACCTTTTATTCTTGATCAGCTCGTGTGACATCAATGGGCTGATAACATCATCCACTAGAAGGGTGTTCAGATCCTTTGCTTCCTCTATTACTGTGATCTTCTGGTTTCATGATTCTGGTAGCGCTCTTAGTATCTTCATCACCTGTTCAGAATTTGTGAGTTCTTTTTCCAAACCTTTCAAAGCATTAGTAACCTTAGAAAAATAAGCATATATATTTCATGTATACTTTCTCCTTCTTTCATCCTAAAGTTTTCTAATTCTCCTATTAGCATATTTCTTCTAGTTCCCTTGACTTGTGAGGAACCTTTATAAATAGACACCAATTTATCCCAGATTCCTTTTGCAGTAGTGCAAGACGATAATCTATCAAACTTAGATGAAGATAGTCCACAAAATAAAGAGTTCATAGCCTTTTCATTATTTTAGACTACGATGGCTTCCTATTTGATCCATGCATCTACATCAGTAGTGGGAAAAGTGATTCGAACTTTAATAGCCTTCAAAGATTCCATATCATTGGCTATAAGTTTCTAGTAAGCAAAGTTAGTTTCATCAAATAGGGGGTGGCAAGGTAGACGACTGCCTCTTGGTGAATATTTATAATGAGGATGATGGGTTTGCCATTGGCTTACTATAAGTGTTTATGTAGTCTACTCTGATACCACTTGTTGGTCCTAAAGGTTAAGCAAGAACCCAAGAGGGGAGGGGTAAATTGGGTACTTAAAAATTATTTCTCAACCCTTTTAGGATTAATTGTTCCTCTAGCAATCAATCACTCAATCAACAAATGGACAAATAAATAAGACATAATGATTTTTATAGTAGTTCAAGTAAACACTCTACTCCACTCTTCCAAGAATAATTTTCTCTTATTATCTTGGGTTCCACTATTCCTAATAGTAGAAATACAAGAGTGCTCCCATCACTCTTATTGATTTTAGCTCTAGGGGGCATAAATAGTGCTCCTAACACTCTTCTAAATTTTGGCTATAGAGGGCATATTTATAGTGCTCCCAGCATTTTTCAAGATTCTAACTCTAGGGGGCGTGAATAAATAACTCTTATTTGTACTCAGACAATCTTGACTCTTCTTGAGTCTAGTCTCAGCCACTAGCTCAAGGAATTTTACAATGAATGAATATGAGAAGTTTAAACGCAAGAATTTCTCAATAAGCATAGGGGAAAGTTTCTAAAAATTGAATACAAAAGTAAATGATCTTCCTAAAGGTGGTTGAGAGCCTTTAAAGAAGGTTAAGGAAAGTTTGAATGCAAGGCTCTTGACTCTTGAAGGATTGCAAAAGGTTTAGCTTAGATCAATAAATGCTCTCAAGAAGATTTGAATAATTTTCTCAATACTTGCATTAGTTCCTCCTGCTCCAACGATGCTTCATTTATAGGTGCTTTGAATTATGGTCGTTGGTTGTAGGTGAGCTCCATTAATGACAAAATATATTTTGATTAGCATATTTTGAATTCTCTGACTTTTGCTTAATACTCATATGTTGAAATGCTCATAGTGCTGACCTTGGAGAAGATAATTTTTGGTTTCTTAATAAGCTTCGGTTGAGGTATTGCTGCAACGGATGACTTTTTTATCAATATGTAAAGAGTGTTATTAATGTTGAGCAAAGACCAACAATTTGACCTGACTGTTACTCATCTTTTACTTATGACAGATGAAGTATCTGTCTAGCTTATCATAAGACAATGTTCCTTAGTCTTCTAGTTTGTCTTTCGTAAGTAGTAGATGAATCATCCTCTCCAATGCCAGTAGATGAATCTTTCTGGTGCTTTATCTTGTGGTTTGTCTATTGAATTGTAGAAGCATGGTTGTCTTGTTTCTTTAGTGCTTCATTTATTAAGTTGTCTATTGTAAGTGACAGATGAAATGCTGGAGTGCAAGCAGATTTTCTTCATTGCTTTTTCTGATGAGTTGTTTGTTATAAGTGACAGACTAAGCCCTAAGGCACAAATGAATTTTCTTAACAGCTTCGCCTATTGGGTTGTTTGTTAAGCTTAGCTTTGAACAGACAAAACTCTGTTGCTCCACCAGATGAACATTTTTGCTCTACCATATAATTCTTATTTCACCAGTTTGTCTATTGATAGTGATAATTATTGGCGTAGTTGTGATAGATGAAGTCTCACTTTTGCCACACAATCCTTTCATTGCTCCGCTAAAAGATCTTTACTTTCTTGTCTTTGTCTGTTCCTATTAGAGGACCATTAGCTTGACTGTGGTTTGCTTATGATGTATGAAGTCTACTGCATACTGTCTTGCATTTATCAGATATAATCTTCCAATTTGATAGACGAATGGAAACAATTGAATCCTTTTCATTCATGCATTGTCTATAGTAACACTTCCTTTTTTGCTTCTTTACATACCCAAGCCTTGACTCCATGGAATATGACTTTTGTGCTTATTTTTCTCAAGACCTTCAACTTGATTATGTATATTAAAATCTTGGCAACAATCATTAGTACATAATCTTTAATCTAGTTTTGTTTGTCATCGTAACCATGCATTTATATCAACACTATTTTCCCGATATCTTTTTGTTGTAGATTTTTATTAATGCAAGTGCACATATCTTTAACAAATAATAAAGAGTGAGTAAGATATTGTTCCCATAAGGACCAAGTACCAAATTACTCTAACTCTAAATTTTATTTCAAGAATTGAAATATGGTAACAACATGGAAAGAAAAGAAATTTAAATGAGTGGACTTCGACAATGGTGCAGAATCTAGATAGATAGAAGAGATCAATGGTTGAGACATCTAGGGGTTCACGAGTTCACTAGATTAATCCTGTTTAGTTTTACTTACTTTAAGCAATCAATGTTTATTCCTATGTTGAAAATGAATATCTCTTTTTATTCTTTCTCAAGTCATTACAACCTATCCCATTTAGCAAATTTCCTATATCTCTATGAAAATTTTGAACTAACTAAGATGCATTAAGATAAAAAAAATCATAATGTTACATAAACCTCATCGATATCTCTATCATTATAACATCTTATGGTGATTAATCATGGCCTAATTCGATTATCACTTCTCATCCTCAAATCAAATCACTAATCTTGTTGAAAGGGCCGACATTCTTTCACAAGCATTAAAATCGGATTAAACATTCAACATAGATGATGAATAAGCAAAAAATTGCATTAAATAGGATGAAATCAAACAATCATAATCTGGCTACATCATACCCATAAAAAATGTTTAGCTCATAATGTAATCAAAGGGGATCAAACACAATGTCTTAAACATGATCAATAAATGAAAATGACTGAAAAAGAACAAGAAAAGATCAAAGAAGAATTTTCTCTAAGTTACGCTCATTGTTCTTGCTCTCTTGTCAACTCCCTTTCTTCTTAAAAAGAATCGCAATCTAAATCTATATGTTGCTACATCTTTTTCTATTTTCAACTTCCTCCCCTTGCCAAATCGCCCTAAAGACATGTTTTTCATCCTTTTTATACCCCATTATTAGGGTTAAGCCTTTTTGCATAAATAAAATAGACATTATAGAAATTCATAGAGGTGCTGCAAATTTGAATGTTGCAACATTAAAATTGGATGTCGTGGCATTGGATTGCTACATTTCAACTGCTGCTAAAGAATCAGGATGAATGTTGCGACATCTAACTGTTGTTTGCCATAGCTATAAGAGAATCTCATCGAATGTTGGACATCTGATTTGGATGCCGTGGTATCCAAATGCTGTTTACCATTCATAACATGAAAAATCCCTTTGAATGTCATGGCTTCAAAATTCTACCCTCTACGTGTTGAATGTCACAGCATTAGATTTGGATGCCACGACATCTAGATGTCCAGCAGACCTAACCTTAGTGTTTTGACCATAACATTCTTATACATTCTTGGAATCACTTGATTCTTGATGCATTGAAAATATAATTTCAATTTATACAACCTTCATGTTTACCATATTTTCCAAAAGATCCTCTATACATTCCAAAATCAGACTACACATGACACCATTTTTTGCACATCTGAAGTTGGACTAAAGTCTGAGATAATTTTAGTATTTTATCCATAAATTCCATGTTTAATCTCCAAATTCTATGATTCTTGATTTTTTGAATAGATAACCTGGAGGGATGAATCTCATAGGTTGAACATTTTTGCTAAATCTATCTCCATCTATACAACAAATGGACTCAAAGGGACACCTATTTTTCATACTCAACTCGGCAAGCCAATTTTTTTATAATGTTTTAGATGCCACATCATCCAATTTTAATGTCGTGGCATTCAAGTGGTGTCCACCTTGTTATGGTTTTGAACAACTTTAAATATATCTTTCATCTTCATCCATATGATCTTTCCATTCAACTCCATTAAAATGCTCCTTTTTGACATGTTTTGATGAGTAAAACACAATTTAACTCCATTAAGTGTAATATTTAATCAAATATGATTTGATGGTTCAAATTATATTTCCTCACAAATGTATGAATATATAGTAGTATAGTGTGCAATACAATGGTCGATCCCACAGAGAATGGTCAATTTGACTTAATTAATTTTAATTACTGAATTATCCTAACCTTAAAAGAATGTATTTATAACTAAACAGACGTGGAATAATATTTGGTATAATTTTAAATTTTCAAAAAGTTAATAGAATGCAAGTAAATCAATGAATAAAAGTAATGCAGGGAGATTAACAAGATGCAAAGATCTAGGGATCCGATTTCACCACTCGATGATACCCCTTTGCTAGTGAATTTTGAATTCAATGCCTCACTTGGGTTCATTCTTACAAAAGTAAGATTATTACCATTAGGTGTGCAAGTTTAAATTAAGTATTTTCACTCATTCCAATTACCTATGGTATGTAGCATGATTGAGATAAAAACCCTTTAAGCTCAAGAACATAAGAATCAAAATAGTATGATTTAGCATATGGTGTCTACCTTCACTATCTATCCTTTTCATTCAAGAGAGCTCATGGTTTAGCATATGGTGTCTACCTTAACCATGCTTTGATAATTAATCTAACTCATAATATTGATGATTAAGCAATAAAATAAATTAAATCATTGCAAACAACATCATGAATAAAATAAGAGCATATAACCATTAATATCCCACAATCCACATAACAAAGAGTATTAAAAAGGGTTACATCTTCACCCTAGAAAAAGAAATTTAGTTCATAAGAAAAATAAAAATAACTCCCTTAAATAGGATAATCATATTGAAAAACATCTTCTCTCCTTCTTCTTGATTACTTGCAATCTCTCCTTCTTCTCCACAAGAAAACTCTAAGAATTCTCCTCAGAACCCTCTAAAAGAACTCTCAAAATGGAAGTGGAAGGAACTCCTAAAAACCCTAACTTCCTTGCTTAAAAATCCCAAGCTATGCACTTAAAAAAATATTTCTAAAATTATGGGTTACTGCTGGTGCCGGCTTGTTGTCTGGGCTATGGTGGTAGAGAATCCTGGTGCCAATGGCACTAGCTTGGCTTTCATGATGCAACTTGAGTTTTTTAGCTCCTTCCAGCTGTCTTCTTTTCCATCCTTTGAGCCTCATTTATTCCTTCTATTTTATTTTCTTTTCCATCTTCAAAATACCTAGAAAATCTACCAAATAATTATGAAATTCATCTAAAAGAAATAAAGATTTGCAAATAACTAAGCTTAAATGTATATAATGTAAGTGAATGAAATTCACTCATCAAATACCCCCAAACTTACTTATTTGTTCATCCTCAAGCAAAATAAAAATAAACAAATTCATAAAGGACATAATATTACATAGTAAAAACACACGAACTCACAAAAGACACAATGAACATTGATCTCAGTTATTAATCAAAAACCTCCATAAAATAAGCAAAGTTAAGAAGAAACTATCAAGATATCACATGTCTTTTAATTTTTAATCTGAGCCTTTTCCTTTACAACTTCAATTCCATGTGCATGTGCAAAAATTATAGTCATTTCAATCTATACTTTTTCACACTTAAATTCATTCAAACCATTGAGTAATAAATATTCAATGCAAACCTGAGAATTCTGAAATTAAACCAAAGAGACTACTTTAGATGAGCATTTGATATCTTTGTGGGCTCTGTTACTATCACATTCATCATATTTATTTATTTATTTATTCTTTTTGAATGTGAATCCCCCATTACTTGGGCTATATTACTATCACACCCCTAAACTTGTTTTCTTTTTGATTCATAGAGATGTGATCACCCCTACAAATAATGAGTTTTTACTCTTATTTTTCTTTTATCCCATCTATTGCTTATCTCACATGTTTACCATGCATTCTAGGATTCCAATTGAATAATGCACACTTAGTCTCCTAAACTTATGCTAAGCATTCAAAGATTTCAAAAGAAATGGCTAAGTCAATGTGATTAATGTGTATAAGTAATCTATAGCAAATTAGCCTAAAGATCAAGTCAAGCATTGCATATAATAATGATTTCTATCATTTTCAACATAACTATTGCAAAATGTCACATACATGTCATTGGTTTTATATAATGACCCTAATCAATGTATAAAACACATAACTCAATCAAATAAAGTACTCAACATAGAGATTTAAACATTGCACATAAACTATCTAAACTAGACAAATCAACTAAACACATAATACACAAACTAGGCAAACTACAACAACCCCCAAACTTAGATAAACACATCTATAAACAAAATGATAATACCCCCAAACTTGGACATAACATTGTCCTTAATATAGAATAAAGCAATGGAAAATATAGACTTCCCTAAAATGGATGGATCACTTGTCTAAGCTTTTGCCTTTCGCCCAACTCGAAGATTCTTTTGTTAGATCATGAAATTTTGGAGGAGTGGGGAAGACAATGGAGCTGTTGCCTGGTGATATGTTACAACTCCGAAGCATGGCAATAAGAGCATTATTGTAATACACCACCGCTAGTCCTTTATCATTTACCTCTGATAAGATTGAACTCCCACTAGGCATTTTTGTAGATCAATAAGGGAAGGTTCTTTTGAAGAGGCTTTCCTCATGGGTCTCTATTGGAGAGAGCTTGGTGGTGAAGATGAAGGACTTGCTCTTGCAATTCTATGCGATGTCGTCTCAAAATTTTCCATAACTGCATCATTAATTATCGGAAGAGGTTGTTAAAAATCCTCTTTAGCAATTGTAGGAACTCCAGCCATGAGACACAATTGGCAGATGAGTGAAGGGTGTCCCAGTCCACTTGTGAGCCTCCTGTGATGAAAGAGATGCTAGAGTGCTTGATCACTCAGCCCACATCAATGGACAACCCTGTCTGAATAGCATAGTTGAGAAGAGCTTGCTCCCTTGTAACGTCAGACACATGGTTGGAAGGTAACATCTGAAATGAAATAGTGCCATGCCTTACTTGTTGCTTCCAAAAAACCCTCCCAGAAAACTTATTACCTTATTGGTCTGAGTCTTCCACTAGCTTCCGGATTGAGCAAGGTAAGATATGATTGCTTTATAGTTAGGTCCTTGCTCAATCCAAGTTGAGTAGTCATCTTCTTCAATGTCATCCAGCTCATAAACTTAGTTGATAGCAATTCTATCAAAAGGGACCATCTTACCACACACTAGTGCTTTAAGCTCTCTCAAGTTTGCTTTGAACTATTCTCAGGCATTGGCATAAAACTCCTTGACCAATGGCACCACTGCTATTTCCAGTTGAGCTGTAAAGTGCATCCAATGCTGAGGTTGAATAAGATTGGCTATATCACTGTATGTTGTATCGAAGCCCCTTTCTCTTATACCTTCTCGATTCACTAGAGAGTTTTTGAAGATGTCTTCCACTCGATCATTGAAGAACGTGGGTTTAGGTGATGAATCAAGTCTCTTGTCTACTTCTTCCTTGAGGGTCTGACACAAGTAGCTTTTTTTAGAGACATGGTGGCAAAAATATTAGGAAAGTAGTAGCATAACAATTTGGGCAATCAAAATGAAGCAACTCTACCAAGCTCTCTCTTGACCAAACCACACAACTCCACTTCACCTTGCAATAACAACAAGCATTAGCAAGAATATGTGCTTACACCATAAGAAAGAGGTCACTATTTCACTAAGGAATTTTATCAAACATGTAGCAAGCACTTTGGAATTTCTTAATTGAGGCCTCAATAGGATCTCCAATTTAACTTTAATATACACCCACTCCTCTCAAATACACTCTTGCAACATTCACTAAACAAATACCACACACAACCTAGCTCAAGCAATTCATCAAACACTTGATGTGCACAACATCAACAAAGCTCCCATACATAAAAACCCAACTTCAAATCTTCTCAAACCACCATAAAAGCAAACTACTTCACCAAGAATATCAATAGAAGAAGGATTGAGTTGAGCTAAGTGACTTACTTGTGATTCCAAGAAGATGTGCAAGAAGTTGTCAAACCCAACTTGAAAAAATGGTGAAGAAGATGATGAATAGTGGATGAGTGACATGAATCCAAGGATAGAGATGGAAGAGAGAAGTTTTTGGGAGTGAATACTTGAGTTTAGAGATGATGGAATGGGTTTAGGGTTGTGGGGAAAGGTAATGGAGAGAAGGGGAAAGAGGGAGGGAGAGCTCACTTGAAAAGAGGGGGTGGGAAGGGAATGGGGCATGTGTGCGTGAGTGAGGTTTTTAAGTGTTCGGACAGCAGTGCCACCCTGCTGCCTCTACTACCCCCTTTGTGCAAAAGTTTTATTTTTTTTTGAATGGTCCGGTGTCGACAGCGCCTGTTCGCTACCTTGAAACTCTCTTTTCTATGCTACTTCATCACCCTATTTGATCTCCTTGCTTGAAATCCTTATTTATCATGCCTCTTAATCCTCATTTATGCATTTAACCTATCAAACA
>JAYJMB010002790.1:0-14872 GCA_036873735.1 Pouteria campechiana
TGCCAAGAAGTCAGCCAAAACTTATCCTTTCATTGCTTTTCACAAGATAAAGGTGATGTCAAATTCTGATAATAGTATGACCACTTCGCCAACTATCTCGATAGCATGCGATGAGTGATCAAAAACTTGAGTGGATCCGTTTTAGAAATCATCTAGATCTTATGAGCAAGGAAATAATGCCTTAACTTTTGGGCTACAAACCCCAAGGCAAGGCATGTCTTTTCGATTGGAGAATAATTGTACTCTGCATTGATCAATTGACGACTAAGGTAGTATAACACTTACTCCTTACCATATTGATTTTCTTGTGTGAGCAATGCCTCAGCAATTGCTCACTCATGGAGATGTATAGAATAAGGGGTTTACCCTTAGTTGGTGCAGTCAAAATTGGCAAGTTGCAGAGTAATTCTTTAACTAATTAGATACATAATTTCATCCCAGATAGCTAGTCATGCCCAATAGCTTACATACATTTCATTGAATAACTTGTATGCATATACCAAAAATTTCCATTTCCAACCATTTAGATCATTGTCTAATAGCTTTCTACTTATATTTTCTTATGAAAAAACATGTCAAGCAATTAGTTAACAATTAAATAGGTCATTTAATATGCCACTCACATCCAAACAGCTACCCCATGCACTCTTCACATCCAACCTAACACATGCTGCTGTCCACTTTTGTGGACAACAATATACTAGGTTTTTCATTCCCAAATTCTGCCCAATCGCTTCACAATTCAAGATTATTATTAAACCTACATAATACACATCACTTATAACCCTAAACTCATGAATTTGGGCCTAGAAAATTGCAATAATTCTTTAGGTAAAACATGGACAAAAACGGCCAGTCTTCAAGGCATTTCATCAAACATTTAGCGTGTATTGGTTCCCAATTTAGTTTCCAAAAATTTACATTAATAACTCAATTAATTTAACATTCAATTAACATGAAGATATCAACATTTAACCACTAAAATCATTCCATTCTTGTTATAAGTGAGGTCCACCATGTCCCACCCATTTCCAACTTCCATATTGTTGTCCACTTTTGTGAATGGTAATAACCATGCATTTCGTCCCATCTAATCCATCCAATTTACTATTTTAATCCACCCAATTTGCTACTTTAATCACTTCATTTACTTCCCCATCAATTTTGAATTAAAATCATGCATTTTTCCTAATTTTTGTCCATGTATTTTGCCCTAAAATCACTTGAATCCAACAATAAAAATTTGTTTGCAAAAATTATACTTACCATTGTGATTCAAGGACATTTTCACCTTGGAGTTGATACTTTAATTTGAATTTCTCATAACCCAAAAATTGTAGCAACTCCTTCCTCCTTGGATGTCCCATCTAAATGAAACTTTGGGGCATTTTGATGGAGAGTTATGATTACACATACATTACAATTATTTTCTCTAACTAAAATTCATGAAAAAAAGTGGCATAGAGTTGGGTTGCGTGGACATGGAGATGGCAGCCATGGAAAGAAACAAATGGTTGTTTGGGAGAGGATGGATCACTTTAAGTGCTCCTACTTTTGGTGCTCCAACACTCTAGGGCATTAGGTACACATGCAACAAAAATCACTAATTATCCCTTTTTGCACTACAATCAACTTGGAAAACACATATAAAGGCTAATTCATAAAGCATAGTCAACAACAAAGTTATATCCTTTGCTGTTATCTTTCCAATTAATCAAGAATTACTAAATTCTAAATTCATATAAAAATGTTATAACCAAAATATTATAACTATCTCCAATTCAAAAGATGTCGCTTTGAGGCCCCGCGACTCAACATGGAGGCTAAATTAGGAAAAATAGTGAACATGAAAGTTGTATCCCTGAAAATTATCTAGCCAATACATAATGAATCACTCAAGTCTGAGTTTATATGAGAAAATTATAGTCAAAATACTAAAATTCCTCTAAACGGGGGAAATTACCAAAAATACCAAAATCATGTTAAATTTTCAATTATTTGGGACCACCAATTACCAAAAATTTAATTATAATTGAACATTAAAATTTTCAAAAATTTGGGTTATTAAATTTTTGCCCTTGAAATCATGATAATTTCCATGTTGAAATAATGTTTAAGAACCCTCCACATGGTAGCTTGAAGGGGGTACAAAGCAGAACTTTTATAATCTTGTAAATTATGTTCATAAAGATTGGTTAAGGGTTGTTTTGTGTTTATTACACTTATCCAATTGTGGAAATGAGTGAAGTGATATTTATGGATGATAATTAACTATAAGTAGGGTATTTAAGTAAGGAAAGGGTTAAAATTGTGATTTGGATGAAAACTCTCAAAATTGGACGATATGGAGTATTAACTTGAAATGAATGATGATTTTTCACTAGATAAATGTTTAGAATGTGTAATTGAGTAATGAGAGAAGAACATACTATAATGTGATAGTTAGGTGAATTTCAACTATTAGTTTACGAAATTGAGTTGAATCGCCCATTTGGATGTATGTGAATTTCAATTGTGATGCATGCTATGTATGTAGGATCCCTTGGAAATTGATTTGGGAGACAATTTTTGGATTGAAGGTTGAGGATTATATAGTGTTCTCTATTGAGGTAAGTAGGTTTCTTTCCATGTACTTGTGTGAATTATCCATGGTTTGGCATATGGGCACCATGATTTGAATGACACTAATTTCATTACATCATGATTTAAATAATGGAATTATGCATTTTTATGTATTTATCTTGAAATTTGGATTTACCTACATGTTATAATTGAAATGTTTTGACATGGCATTGCATGTGGTAAGTGGAAATCTTGAGGATGGTATGCTTATGACGTGATATGCCTTAGTGGTTTGTTATACGTGGTTTGCCTTAGTGGCTTATATTATTATATGACTTAGTGGGTTGTTATATGTAATATGCCTTAGTGGCTACGATATTGATTTGCCTTAGTGGCTTATGATATGCTTTAGTGGCTATGATATTGATTTGCCTTGGTGGCTATGATATTGATTTGCCTTAGTAGCTTATGATATGCCTTAGTGGCTATGATATTGAATTGACTTAGAGGCTTATGATATGCCTTAGTGGCTATGATATTGAATTGCCTTAGAGGCTTATGATATGCCTTAGTGGCTATGATATTGATTTGACTTAGTGGCCTTAGTTGCTATGATATTGATTTGCCTTGTGGCTTATGATATGCCTTAGTGATTATGATATTAATTTGCCTTATGGCTTATGATTTGCCTTAATGGCTATGATATTGATTTGCCTTAGTAGCTTATGATATGACTTAATGGCTTATAATATTGATATGCATTCATGGCTTATGACTTGCCTTGGTGGCATGGACATGATATCGCACCCGTGGTATGTGGGTATGCCTTGGAGGCAATGATGCCGTGGTGATATGGCATGGATGTGTCGCCCATGGGTTGTGGTATACCTTGGCAGCATGGTTGAGGCCCCTGTGGGTTGTGGATGTCTAGATGATAAGGCATATGATATTCGAGTAGTGATGGTTTATTACTTGTGAGTATGGTACACTTGATCTCTTTAGTAGATGTGGGTGGTGAACCTGTGATCCCTATGGAGCAATAAGGGTGGGGTGCCATGGAAAGTAGTGGGAAAACTATCATGGATTTGGCAGGCTTCATAGCCAGGGGTATAGGGAGGGACCAACTACACATCGAATAGGGGAGAGGGTTGTGTCCTTGTTTCTAGTTGGTCCCGATGATGAATTATCTTGATGGATGATATCTTGGTGACAGAGTTGTATATAAGTCCTGATTATGAGGATGACTTGATGATGATGATGTATTTAAAGGATGTGTTTAATCCTAGTCAATTATGTTTTAGTAACGAGAACATGTGTAATATGAGTATGAGAACATGTTGCATTATCATGAAATCCACCATGTCATGGATTTACACATATCTTGGATTTGAGCATGTTACTTTACTAGATTATTTATCATTATTTTCTGCCTTTCCTACTTATTGAGTTTGCCCAGACTCACATTGTTTTATTCATGATTTATAATTGATAGGTTAGGCAATGGAGCCCAACATGGGGTTAGTGCTCATGATTGGGAATAGATTAAGACCTTCATGATGAGTGATGGATGTGGGGTGGAACTCTGTATTTGAATGTTGTACCCAATGTATATAAATTTTATAATTTTGAAAGGATTCTAATTATGATGCTTGTATTATGTTATGTATGAGATAATTGCGTGGCATGTCATAATGGTGGAGTGTATGTGCATGAATGAATTTTCTTATAGGTCTAGTTATTCCATTTGCCATTATAGTGTGGCTTTTGATTTTGGGCATTATGTGGGTTGTAATACTGATTATGTTAGTGATGTATAAATGAATGGAGGTATGTAGTTATGTAGAGAATTTGTACATGTATGGAACCCTTATATTTTAGAAAGAATCTGCTAAATTTTTGGTAGAATCCTTCTTTAGAATATAAGTATGTAGCACCCTAAGAAGGGGGTATTATAGTAGTGTAGGTGGTTGGGATGGTAAGATTCTAATTCTATGTAGGTCAGATTAATCTTTGAGTTCTAGTTATGAGTATGAAATTTGAGAAAGTTTAGGTCCAATTATTAGAGTTTCCCTAGCCTTTTGATCGACCTTGGAGTTGGCTATCATCTTGGCTTAGTACTCTTTCCAAGTCATGAAAATGGGTTCATAGAACTTTGGTTGAGCTCGTGAAGCAGAGGGTTGTTTGGTTTGAGAGGAGAGTGGCATGGTTGTTAAGGGTTCTAGGATGGCTATGTGTTCTAGGATAAACTGGATTTGATCTGCATAAGTTTTGTCTTCAAGATCAGGTAATGGAAAGGGGATCTTCAAGTGACCATAGCTAATAAAGGATAAGGTAGCTCTTGCTTATTGGAGAGCTCAAGCGTTAGCCTTCTTTTTTATTTGATAGTTGGCAAAGGTCATTAAAATCATTTCAAGTTGGGAGGTGGAAGTTGCTAGAAGAGGTTGAGGCTTGGTTTGGGCAGTTGCATCAAGTGAAGTAGTGGTTCTGAGTTAGTCTTGAGTTATAGATTAGGATGATGTTGAAGATGAGGATGAATGGGAGCTAGATATTAGTTGAGGAGTTGGTCATGGTTTTGGTTTTAAGCAAGTTTGAGAGAGGTGGAGTTGATTTGTGAGGCTCATTTAGGATTAGGTTGAGAAGGTGATTTGAACATTGGATTTTGCTAAGTTGGTTGGGTCAAGGAGGATGGGATGAAGGTTGGGTTAGGGTGGATAGGAGGAGAAATTCTTGGGGTTTGGGCTTAGTAGGGTATGATGGAAGGTGAAAGATGTGGTTAATGGATAGGCACACCTTTCATTTTCCTAGAAGACCCAGGTTGAGAATTGGAAGGCTTGGTAGATTCAATTAATGATGTAATGACATCTAGCTTGAGGTTAGAACCTCCTCAAGCTTATTACCCTATGGTTAAGATAGGAGAGGCTAGAGGTTACATGAGTTTCTAGGTTATTTATCCTAGAGTTGAATTGGAAAAATTGGTTGGATATGAAGGCCTTAATGGAGGTTAGGTTAGGAATGAAATGGAGAGATCTATATCATGGAGAGTGATGGCTCAAATTATAATTCTTCGCAAGTGTACGGATATATAGTAGTATAGTGTTCAATGCAAGGGTCCATTCCACAGAGAATGGTCAAACCAACTTAATTAATTTTAGTTATAAAACTCTCCTAGCTGTAAAAAGAATGTATTTATAACTATATGAACATGGAGTAAGGATTGGTGTAATTTCAGAAATTCAAAAATTTAATAGAATGTAGGGAAATCAATGACTAATAATAATACAGGGAGACTAATAAGATGTAAAGGTCTAGGGATCTAATTTCACCACTAGTGGATTCAATGCCTCACTTGGGTTCATTCTTTCAAAAGTAAGATCATTACCATTAGGTGTGTGAGTTTAAATTAACTGTTTTCACTTGTTCCAATTACCTATAGTGTATAGCATAATTAAGGTAAAAACTCATTAAGCTCAAGAACATAATGAACCAAAATAGCATGGTTTAGCATATGGTGTCTACCTTAACCATCTATCCTTTTCATTCAAGGGAGCTCATGGTTTAGCATATGGTGTCTACCTTAACCATGCTTTGATAATTAATCTAACTCATAATATTGATGATCAAAAAATAAAATAAGTTAAAATATTACAAAAAACATCATTAATGAAACAAGATCATCTAACCATTAATAACCAACAATGCATAACAAAGAGTATCAAAAAGGGTTACATCTTCACCCTAGAAAAAGAGATTTAGTTCATAAGAAAAACCAAAACAACTCCCTTAGATAAGATCATCATAATGAAGAACATCTTCTCCCTTCTTCTTTCTTACTTGCAATCTCTCATTCTTCTCCACAAGAAAACTCCAAAAATTCTGCCTCTAAAACCTTAGAAAGAACTCTCAAAATAAAAGCAAAAAGAACCTCTAAAAAAACCTAACTTCCTCCTTAAAATACCCTAGCTACACACTTAATAAAAAAATTCTAAAATTATGGGCCGCCACTAGTGCTGGCGAGTCCACCTTGTTGGCCGGCTGGTGGTTGTTGTGGATTCTGGTGTTGGTGGTGCCAAGTGGGGACCGGCAACACCAACTGGATGTCTCCTCTATAACTTGATTTTTAGCTCATTTTTATCAGTCTTCTTTTCCATCTTTTGAGCTTCTACTTTTCTTTCTATTTCCTCTTCTTTTCCATCTTTCAAACACCTAGAAAATCCAACAAATAAATATGAAATTCTTCTAAAAGAAATGATGATTTGCAAACAATTAAGCTTCAATATAGATAATGTAAGTGAATAAAATTCACTCATCAAATACCCTCAAACTTACTTATTTGCTCGGTCTCAAGCAAAATAGTAACACAAAAATACAAAGAACATAATTATAACATAGTAACAACACACAAACTCACAAAGGACACAATGAACATTGATCTCAGTCATTAATCAAAAACCTCTATAAAATAAGCATAGTTAAGAAGAACTATCAAGATATCTCATGTCTTTCAATTTTTAACCTAAAACTTTTTCTTTCCACCTTAGATTCCATTTGTATGTGCAAAAATTATAGCCATTTCAATCTATATCTTTTCACGCTTACATTCATTTAATCAAATGAATACTACATATTCAATGCAACTCTGAGAATTTGCAAATTTAACTAAAGAGACTACTTTTAAATAAGCATTAGATATTTTTGTGAGCTCTATTATTATCACATTCCTCATATATATATATATATATATATATATATATATATATTCGAATATGATCCCCTAAAGAGGGGTGGGAAGGGAATGGGGTATGTGTGAGTGTGCTTGGGATTTAAGTGTTCGGATGACAGCGCCCCTGACATCTTTCTTTTTTTTTTGTTTTGAATGATCCAGCACTGGTGGCTCCAAATCATTGCCTCCTATTGCCTCCTATGATTTTCCGACACTAGAGGTGCTATGTTGCTGCCTCCCAATGTAATTTTTGTCAATTCTCCATGCATATCCATCATTTCCTTCTTAGAATTTAACTTGTTTTGCCCACCAATTCCTTTATTCATGAAAATAACTTGTCAATCACAAAATAACAATATATTAAGCATAGCAAATAGGAAAATATCAATGTAATCTAACAACCTAATAATCAAAGCAAGTTAATTTAAACTAATGCAACTAAGATCTTTATTAACTATGTCTAAGAAATTGAAATAACTAAAAGATAACACACTTAGGTTGCCTCCCAAGAAGTGCTTTATTTAACGTCTGAGTAAGGTGAAGTCCCTTTTTCTACAAATTTTAAATTTCCCACACTTCATTCAGTTTCATAAGCACGTCTTCTCTATTATATTTCTTCACAAGATGCCCATTAACAATGCTCTTCTCTTTTAGATTCTTCAATTCAACCACTCCATGAGGAAACACTTGTGTGACATGGAATGGAGCAACCCAATGTGATTTCAGGTTTCATGGAAACAAACACAAACATGAGTCATAAGTAGAACATCAATTCCAAGCTCAATATACCATTTATGAATGACTTCATCATGATATTTTTGGTTCACTCTTTGTAAATCTTGGCATTCTCATATGCCTCATTCCTTAGCTCCTCAAGTTCATGAAGCTTAAGTTTCCTCTGCTCTCTTGCCTTTTGTATATCATAATTCAAATGTTTAATAGCCCAGTAGGCCTTATGCTTATAATGCCCCACACCCTGACCCTATGTGTTTTAACCATGCCACCTTGGGGCTAATGCAGAACGCTACCATCTTATATTCTATAAAAGAATCTTACCAAAAATTCTACAGAATCTCCCCTGAAATATAAGGCATTTACACTTGATATACATGTGTGATATCACATATAATTAATAATTATACAATATAAACCAATAATTATATTTATACACCAAACACCGAACCCATACTCATAGCTCTGCCCAAGATCAAAACCGGGTCATGATGACAATCATACAACTACAATTACAATTATGTTATAATGACATGCCTATGCTATACAATATACATCATTCTAGTCTTATTATAGAAATTTAATTAAACTTTTAAGTTATAATGATATAACATGAATCCTAATTCACCATTTCATAATTAAAATATCTTCAAATCTGAATTAACAGCCCAATCCACAGTTGGGATTCTTTACCTGTCTTGTCAGCTAAAAAAATGTAAGAAGAAATGGTGAGTCCGGGCAACTTAGTAAGTATACATAAATAACAAAAAAAATAATTAATCAACATAACATGTTCTAACCCAGAACATGCATAAACAACAATATATTCCTACGTTCATTCATCATCATAAATACAATATATTATCATGTTGTCTTGAGATGAACAACACAAAATAATTATATCATGAGGTTCAAATTCTCATTCTCTTCATGCATACTCTATGCCTTTCAGGCATATAATAACAGGAGTCAGACATCGTGCCATGCAGGCACCACATATCAACACTATGTTTAACAAACATAAAATACAAAATTTTGCCATTCCAACACACCATACATAATTATACTTTATCATAGAATGTTTATCATTCCATTAATACACACATTTATATAACATGGTATGATACATATCATTTAGTATAATAGCCTGGGATATCCTTTCTCACCAAAATAGATTTACATGTCCAAAAGAATTCTAGACTAGGATATTTATTATCCTTGCTACATAATACAATTACCTTAGATCATAATCATCCACTATTTCAATCTAGTGATACTCTCTATCCCTCGCATTTAAGTATCCATACACAAAAATAATATCTTTATGCTTAGAATAAGGGATAACATCTATCCCTGACATTCAATAATTATAAAACATCACAAATTTCATTCTTTAGACTAGCAAGGGATATCAACAATCCCCTAAACAAAAAATACATGCCCGAATTTCAAACAATGAGATATTCCATATCCCTATTAATGCATTCACAAATAAAGAAGGTAGCTTACTTACCTTAAGAAATGTTCATTTCACCATCCTTCAAGTTCATAATTTAGCTTCCATCATTGGTTGAATAATCCTACACATGTAATACATACATCACTATTCAATTTACATATTTTTCAAATGGAAAATTCTACTTAAGTCATAAAATAGGTGAAACCCATTCCATCACTTCATTTTTATCACATCACTCCATTATATATCTCAAATACTTATTTTAGTGAAAGTCATCACTCATTTTAAGTTGGGACTTGATATGGCTCAATTTGTGGATTATTATTATTATTTTAAAACACTATTTTAGTGATTTCTTCACTTAAAACACTTTACTTATGGTAAGGAATCATCTTCAAACGTCACTTAAGTAGTTCCCACATTTGGTAAATATAATGGACACCAAAATAACACCCTTGGAGTAAACATTCAAGTTATTTTAACATGATTCACAAGAGTCCCAAAATTTCAGCCATGTAGCCTATTTCAAACTGCAAATAAAGGATCCTCAATGCATCATTTTCATATGAAAATTAATGTGACTTCAAGGGCATAAACCTAACTAATATCTACTCCATTTTATAAACTAATTCAAGCTAATAAACATGATTTCCTAAGTGCACAATCTGTTCATATAGCTGCCCATTTATGAGAAGTTTTTTTTTAGTGCAATTCAAATATAGAAGTTGCATCTTTGTACATCCATAGTGCTGCCCAAAATTCCACTCTCCTTCTTAAGATTCTCACTAATAGCAACTTCCAATTCATCTTTGCCATCAATTTTAAAAACTTCCTATGCATAAGAATCAATCACATCAATAGAATAAATAGAGTTATAATCATTAGGATACTTCATGGCATCATAAATATTAAACTTGACAATTTCACCATCAAATTTCATGGTGAGTGTGCCACTGTGAGCATCTATCTTAGTTTTGGATGTCTTTAGGAAGGGTCTTCCTAATAGAATGGGAGTAATGTGATTACCATTCTCCATATCTAGCACATAAAATCAGCAGGAAAGATTAAATATTAACTTGCACAAGAACATTCTCAACTATACCTTTAGGATAGGCATTAGATTTATCAGTCAATTGAATTACAACACCAGTGTTATTCAAATATCCAAGTTTTAAAGAAGAATATAAAGAATATGGCATTACATTAATGGAAGCTCCTAAATCTAACATTGCCTTCTCAAGTTTAGTGTGGCCTTTCATGTAAGGGATAGTGAATATACCTGGATCTTTGCACTTTGTAAGGAGATTTCTTTGAATGATTGTCGAAACATTCTCCCCTGCTCTCACCTTCTCATACCCTTGAAGTTTTTATTTCCTTTTTATTGTACACAATTCTTTCAGA
This sequence comes from Pouteria campechiana, assembly GCA_036873735.1. NCBI lineage: Eukaryota > Viridiplantae > Streptophyta > Magnoliopsida > Ericales > Sapotaceae > Pouteria > Pouteria campechiana. Next base: position 10,875 of record JAYJMB010002790.1, read on the forward strand.
AATTTAGCATAATGAGGTACTTGGTTAATGGCATCAAAAAGTGGAATGTTTACCTCACATTTATGAAAAGTCTCAAATAGGTCTTGATATCACTCATTTTTTTGAGATTTTTCTAAAGCCTCAGGAAAAGGTGGTACTGGTTTATATTTAGAAAGAGGTGGAAACTTATGTTGAGTTACTTCCTTATTCTTAGGAAGGTCCTTGTCTGTAATAATATCTTTCTCTCTTGCTTTCTCTATTGGTTTAGGAGTCATCCTTTTTGGAATTTTAACATCTTTATCACTTCTCAAAACAATTGCACTCACATTTTCTCTTGGGTTCACCACCATTCGAGAAGGCAATTTCCCCAAATTTTGAATCTCCAGCCGATTGATTGTTGTTGCCATCTAACTCATCTGACTCTCCAAACTCTAAAAATGCTAGCCTTTGTCTCCTATTGAAATTGTAGACTATTAGAGGTAAGAGACTTAACAATATCTTCCAAAGATATACTAGAGTTAGAAGTTTATCCTTGTTGTGGTATAGGTGGGTATGGTTGCTTGTACTGCTGGAAATTTGGTTGATTTTGAGTTGTAAGCTAATTTGCTTATGCATTCCCATAGTTGAAATTGGGGTGATCCCTCCATCCTGGATTTTATGAGTTAGAATAAGGATCATACTTCCTCTGTGGTTGTCCAGAAAAATCACTCATAGCATTCACTTACTCAATACGTTCTTCTTGACGAGTTGGACACGCATCAGTTGGATGCCATTGAACAAATTCCACAAGCTTTCACTGTCTGCATATTTCTTATAACCAATTGATTAATAAGAGAAGTCAGACCTATAGCTTGTTATTCAAAGGAGGAAACACTTACCTCATTAATAGGCTTGGATAGAGAGTCAAGCCTATTACCAAATTGTTTTGAGTTGGTTGCCATGTTTGTAATCAAATTCCTTGCAGCTTCAGGAGTTTTATCTACCAAAGCTACTCCACTAGCGGCATCAATCATGCTTCTTTTAGTGGGTAGAAGACCCTCATAGCAATACTGGATGAGTAGCTACTCACTAATCTGATGATAGGGACAACATGCACATAATTTCTTGAAATGCACCTAATATTCATATAGGGATTCTCCACTATGCTGTCTCACACCACAAATTTCTTTCCTAATGTTGGCCGCTCTTGAAGCTAGGAGATATTTTTCCAGAAATAACCTCTTCATCTCATTCCATTTTGTGATGCTACTAGAGGGTAGATAATAAAGCCAATACTTAGCAAAATCCTTCAAAGAGGATAGAAAGGCTCTCAATTTGATTTGCTCTTCAGTCACCCCTGTCAGTTTCATACTTGTGCACACCACATGAAATTCCTTTATATGCTTATAAGGATCTTTACCTGCAAGATCATGGAAAGTAGGCAAGAGATGAATTAGTCCAGATTTTAATTCAAAATTAACACTAGCATCTAAATTAGGAAACATTATGCATAAAGGTTGTTAATCTAAATCAGGCGGGGCAAGCTCTTTCAAAGTTCAAGTTCCTACCATGATTTCTTCCTTTTCTAAGTCAAAAATTCTCCAAGTTTCTCTCCTTAACCTATGCAAAGTTCTCTTTATTTTTGGCTCATGTTGCAAATCACCTTGATTAAGAAAAAAAATCTAATAAACCTAAAAAATAAATAAGGAAAAAACTTCTTTAATAAGAAAAATTCAAGAATAAAATAAAAATCTCTATTGTGCAAAAATTAACTAGGAGGCCTTTTAGATAGTGGCACCAAATATTTAGTGTGTTGTCGTAGGCAATCAACTTTAGAACCTTACTCCAATTAAATTACCTATAGTAGTGTGAATAAGGCTTGATCCCATGAGGAGTATCTAGATTAGTTTTATGTAATGTGAATAAGAAAAAGGAAGGTTTTTGAATATAATGAAGAAAGTATGATAAAAGAAATCTATCAGAGAAGAAAACCTTGGTTCAAGTCAATATCCACCATCAGAATCTCATAACTCATCATTGATGCAATTATAAATCAATTCATACTTTAAATATTCATCATTAGAATTATTTTTTGTATCTCTCCTTCAACATAGTCAATTAGAAACCAGCATTCTAACTAACCCTAACCACTAAACAACCCAAGACCAGTATTAAAGGTTTAATCTAATAGCAACATTAAGATTTGTAGAGATTGGTGAAGCTAAACAACACAAGCACTAGCAATTGTATTTATTTTAGTTAAATATTCTTCCTAAGATTTAATAACTACAATAATAATAAATTATTAAACCCTAGTTGCTTTGCAAATTAGAGGGATCAAATGACTATGGATTTGATATCTAATCTAGCAATAGATTGCAATGAATAATAAACTAGTAGGCCTCCTAGCAATTAAGCATAACAATCATAATCATGAACAAAGAAGAACATTCAATACTCAAAGTATAAATTGAATAATTAAATTAAATTAGATCTCATAGTATATTAATTTTGAGGCTTTTGTCTTCTTAAACCATGAATAAAAGTTTAGCTACGTAGGGTAATGAAATCACAAGGAAAATAAAATAAAAAAAAGAAAAGAAGAAGATTCTTTATCAAAAGCTATGAAAAAGTCTTCCTCAAACCCTAGCAAAAGAACTCTCAAAAACCCTAGAAAATTACTATTTATATAGAGTCAAAAGTACACAAAATATGCAATTTTCACAAAAATCCAAAAAGTGGGAACAAAGTCAGATGTCGCCGGCACTGGATGGGTGCTGCCGGTGCCTCCATGCCATTCAGTAGTTGGATGGTTGAAGTGGGACGGGCACCCGCAGCACCAGATGGATGCTAGCAGCGCCGTCTGCTGCCTCCGGTGCTTTGTTCCTTGTTGCTTCTCCTCTGCACTTCGTCCTGACTTTGGCATTCTTCTTGTATTTGCCCTTGATGTAGTCTTTATCTCTTAAAAATTCAAACATGAAAGTTGTGAAAATTTTTCTTATGTTTTCAAAACATCTTTGATCATCTCAATTAGAGGCCGAATGAGAGAGTTATGCCCAAAATATGGAGTGATGCTGAAATTGTCTAAAATTCTTTAATTAACTTCTTTTTGCACTTAACCACTCTAATTGTCTCCTAAATCAGAATATAAGAATAATGAGTGCATATGAGAGTCAAATAAGTGTAAAAGATTATGTATTAAGGGAATAAAATATGATATTTTATATTCTCATCAACTTCCTTGCCACCACATGCACTGGACTTACCCATTTACTATCAAAGATTGGATAGATAATACCTACATCTAACAATTTGATCACCTCTGCTCTCACAACTTCCTTCATATGTTGGTTAAGTTTCCTCTGAGCTTCTCTAGAAGTCTTTGCATCATCTTCTAGCAAAATTTTGTGTATGCACATAGAAGGGCTAATTTCTTTGATGTCTGCTAAGGTCCACCCTATAGCCCCTTTGTGCTCTTTCAACACATTATCAGCTTAATTTCTTCATCAATAGACAAGTCAAAAGCAATAATCACTGAAAAAGTATTATTTTTACCAAGAAATACATACTTTAAGTTCTAAGGTTATTGCTTCAATTCTAGTTGGGTTAATGTAGCAAATGGTTGTTCCACTTCTGGGTTTACATGTGATAACCTTTCATTGAAAATTTCTCATTCTTTGACTTGCTTTGCTGTATCAAGTTCAGCTTTCAAATTCATCATCTCTTCATCCTCCTCCAGTCCTTCTATAATGAGCAACAATTTTAGCTTATTAGTTGTCTTGTGCTGCACAAACGTTGATAAGATAAGTGAGTCAATTCATCAACTTAAAAACATTCACTAGGATCTAAAGGTAGTGATAAAGAAATATAAATAGAAAATTCCACATTTTCATTTAAGACAATCATCTTCAACTTCCCATTTTGTATATCTGTGATTGTCTTAGTGGTTGCCATGAAAGGGTATTGATGAGAATGCAAAATGTCATATTTTATTCTCCTGATACTTCATCTTTTGCACCTAATACTTCATCTTTTGCACC
>JAYJMB010002791.1:0-14871 GCA_036873735.1 Pouteria campechiana
ACACCTAATTGAAAAACACACATCATACGTATCAAAATCATAACACAATTGCATAAGAATAACAAATATCTAAGTATCAAAACGTATCTTATGAGTGAATGAAATCCACTCATCATTTACCTCCAAGGCTTCTTATCCTTGTTGGTCTAACTAAATCCATATTTAGCAACTAAAGGGGTTTAGTTATGTATACTTCTTTCTTTGATTTGAATGATTCTTTTATTTGCTTACCTTTCATGCAAGAATCACACAACTTGTTATAAAATTTGAGTTTTAGTATGCCAACAACTAGATTTTTATTATATAATCTTTCAATCAGATTTTTGTTGGCATGTCCTAGCCTTCTATGTCACAACATGGGTTCATTGTCATTCATAATAAGACACTTAGCTTGAATATCTGAAAGATCAACCAAATATATATTTTCATGTCTCCTACCATATACTATAACTGACTGAGACTTATCTAGTACATAAGAAGATTGAGATTCAAACACAACGTTGTAGCCTTTGTCTCAAAATTGACTTATGCTCAGAAGGTTGTGTTTCAATCCTTCTACTAAAAGTACATCTAAAATTGAAGTAAATAGTGGTTGGCCAACCTTACCAATCTCAACTACTCTACCTTTACCATTATCATCAAAGATTACTGTTTCACAAGATTTCATTTTCAGCTCTATGAATAACTCCTTATTCTTTGTTATGTGCTTTGAGCAACCACTATCGATATAACATGTGCTGCTCTTTGTGGCTCCCAAGCACACCTGCATAGATAAAGTTAAGTCGTAACTTTTGGTACCCATTGGGTCCAGGTGTGTTAGTTGTAGGTAATGTTGGTACCCATTGTTTCTTGCACAATAGTGTTTTCACTAACAAAGTTAGTGCTACATTTAGTACATTGGCAAACATCTTTGGAACCCAAATCGTAGTTTGTTTAGGCTCAAATTTTTTGTATTGTTGTTGTCCACTTCTTTTCTTTGATTTCATTCTTAATAAAGTGGAAGTCAGTGTCCTTTTCAGAGCATTATTCTCAGCTACTACTTACTCAAGTATGCTATTAGTGTTATTGTAGTCTTGAGATTGAAATTTTCTCCCTTTATTTCAGAGCATTCATTTGTAATTCTTTTGAGCTCATTTTTAGCCTCTTTGTATTTCTCTTTCAAAGTTATAAAATCTAAATATAATTCTTCTAATATTTCCTCATGACTAGGAGTTTCAGAATCAGAATTTACCTACTCTTCATGGATTGCCATGAAGTTGATTCTTGTATGAAGTTTATTTTGAATACTTTTACTTAGAGAAAGTTGACTGATTTGAGCTTCATATTCTACTTCTTCCTCACTCTCACTTTCATTTATAATATTCTCTAGTATTTCCCATACTGTTAGAGCTTTCTTCTTCCTCTAGAATTTTTTACTTGTTCTGTTGTTGTTGTTGTTGTTGTTGCTGCTGCTAATATTGTTCTTTTTGTCAAAGTGTGAGTTGTATCTCTTCTTTTACCGATCATTTTGTCTTTTGTCAGGCTCTGGATAGTCAAACTTCATGTGTCCAGGTTTTCCACAATTATAACAGGTGGGTGGTTCTTTCTTTCTATCATTTCTTCCAAAACTATTCCTTGAACTATTTCCAAACTTTTTCTTCTTTAGCATGGATTTGAATCTTCTCGTAATCATTGTCATCTCTTCATCTTCATCTTCACTTGGGGATGCATCAGTTTGGGATTCTTCATTTTCTAATTTAGCTTTAAGAGAAATTACTTTCTTGCCCTTTGGTTCTTCTATATTTTTCTACTTCATTAACACCTCATGAGTCATAAGAGAGCCTATAAGCTCTTTTAGACTCATTATGTCTAGATTTCTTACTTCATGGATTGCCGTTACCTTAGGCACCCATTGCTTTGACAAAGATCTCAAAATTTTCTTCACCATTCTAGGCTCTACATACTTTTCTCCTAGATTTTTTCAGCCTATTTGTTATCTTTTGAAACCTTCCGAACATGTCTGAGATAAACTCTGTCTCCTTCATGTTGAAAGCTTCATATTCCTACACCAGAAAATTTATCGTAGTTTCTCTTACTTGTTTTATAACTTCATGTGCAACCTCTAATTTGTCCTAGATTTCCTTTGCAGTATCATAAGAGGATATCTTGTCAAATTCAAAGAATATAAGAGCGCAAATAGTTCTTTGCCTTAGCATCTTTTTCAACTGATAGAATGTCCTTAATGGTATATTTATCTTCAGTATTTAGGACAATCATTCCATCTTTGATGATTTTCTATAGCTGATAATCTTAGGCAATCAAGAAATTTTTCATTCTCATCTTCCAGTATCCATAGATTGTACCATCAAATAGTGGAGGTCTGAAAATAGATTGACCTTTAGTAGAAATACTATGGAAATAACTAGTCATAGAGATCTCTTCACAAGTTATATGAATAGAATAGTAATATATAATTAGTGAAGCCTGCTTTGATACCAATTGTTGGTCTCATTCAGATAGTGACTCAAGAGGAGGGGGGGGGGGGACTGAGTCTTTAAAATTTTTAGCTAGATATGCAAAACTAAATAAAAGATTGATAACACAATGTGCTTAGACTGGTATTTTTATAGTGGTTCGGCCCTTCACTTGGGTTCCTACTCCACTTCTCTGAGTTGGCCTTTTTTGCTAAACTTAGGTTCCATAACACTTTCTTTAATTAGTAAACTCCTAATCAAACAAATACACCTCTTGTTTTTTAAGCTCACCAACTAACTTATACAAATACTCAGCAAGTATCCAACTTGTTTTCAATACACAAAGGCAAGTCCTCAAACTTACAGAGATATGCAGAAATAAAAGTGTACAAATATTAATGCCTCTAACAAACTGATTTTGTACTAAGTTTGAAACTAGTAAACACAAATAATATAGCAATAAATGTAGTAGGATTCAAATCTCTAGAAGTAGTTGAATGAATGAACGAATGACTTTGAATGCTTTTTTAAATGAACTGCAGTGAAGTTAAAATTGTGAAAGAAAAAGCCTTAAAGACTTAGTAAATGCTCTCTCTTATTTTCCAATATAAAACTATTATCTTCTTTGATCTCACTTAACTTCTTTTATATTGAGGTCTCTGAGATTTCTCTGTTGTGATAGGTGAGAAACATTTAATGTAGAGAAATGTTTGAATTTAAGACCATTGTACTTTTAGTACTATTTCGGAGGCTATGAATTAGCTTCAGATTCTTCGAGCTTCTATATAATATGGAGTTTCTGCACACCTCACACAACTTGTCATTTCTTTGGATACATCGAAGAGGTGTTTCAGAGGCTCCGAAGTGACACGATAGGAGTGACATGTGTTGGGATCATGGATGCTAACTCCGAAGGAATTCTTTGTCTCTGAAGCTATTGTTCTATGACCTCAAAGTGTGTTAACTGATTCCGAAGCATTTGAGTTTATGACTCTAAAGTACTTCAACTGTCTCCGGAGACTTTGAGTTTTTAACTCCGAAGTAACTTGATTGATTCCAAAGCAATTTGCTTAACTCCGAAATTTGTAAGCCCATGACTCCGAAGAGTGATGATTCTAAAGTATTTGAGTTCATGACTCTGAAGTACGTTAACTAATTCTGAAGTATTTGAGCTTATGATTTTGAAGTAACATCATCTAAACTTTAGTAGCTTCGAGACGTCTTTCTTTGCTCCAAAATGTTTTTGTTAAATCCGATAGTTGTGACTTTGTGGTCCCGAAAAGTTAATCTCCTGTCTCTGAAATGCATGGGCAACTCCAGAGGGATGAAAATTAAACCCAAAACTGACTCCAAAGCTTCCTTGAAAACTTTAAACTTTCTATGTTCTTCTATTAAGTATATTTGTGATTTATATACTTAGTTTTTAGAGTTTGCCTCGATTTGGTACCGCTCTCGCGGCCCGCACTGAAACAATGCTTTACCCTTGGTTTTTTCCTTTAAACATCATGAAGTTTATTCTCATAGATTAGTTTGAAAGTATTTCTGCAAGTACTTGAGAATAGACTGTTAGTACCTTAATATTTCACTCATGCCTTTGCTCATCATCAAAACATAGTTGGTTAAGAATGTTCATTATTAAAATCAAGCTTATTTTAAGAGTGTTCAACATTAGTTTTGCAAAGTCTAAACCATTGCTTATGTCCAGAACTTAGCTTCACTTTGTCAAAACTCAGTTTCTTTCCTTTTGAAGTATGTTTTGAAGTCCTGCTTTTGTCCAAACTTAGGCATCTGTCTGATTTGCTTCAGTAGCATTTGAGAATGTGTCCAAAGTGACTTGAAGCACACAAATGATCCCAAACATATCCTGAACCATGGATTTTGCCTTTGATGTTTGAATAAATGTCTTTGAGCATTTATGTTTTCTTCTTGATTTAAAGTGGATCTTGTCAGCATTATTTTGATGATAACAAAACTTGTATTAAGATAAGAAACCTGTATGCTTAAATCTCCAACAACCATGTGTATGATTATAAATTAATAAACTAATTAACTTAAACACATAACTATAAATGATTAATTACACAAGCATATATTCATCACATTTTGGCGCGCGTAACATTAATTACTCTTTAATGAATAAACTTTCTAAATCATAATATGCATCATGATTACTTAAGCTTTTATATTATGCATTCAATGGAAATGTATATTATCCTTACTTTACAATATATTACAATCACATTAGGATAAAATATATTCTGATATTATATATGAAAACTAACAACGTACCAAGTATAGAAAAGTTCAAGTACAGGATAATAATCATCTGCAATAAACTGCCACAACTATCTGCTACGTTCCAAAAGAGCTGAACTGATGAAAATCATGGAAGAAGAAGAAAATAGAAGGTTTGGAGACAAGTAACAAAGAAGGTTGCATTAGATACTTCCATGAACAAAAAGCAATGTGAGACAAACACGACTTCGAAAATCGCTACAACATGTCTGCGTTGTCTGTCAACCTCAACGAGAAAATTTCAACAGACAAATACAAAATAAGAAGTTAAAGACGAAGCTATGATCGAAGAGTATAAAGTTATTTGAGAAACTCGAGCTATCTACATTGACTAAAGAAAACTTGTCTGAGATGAAGAAAGAAGAAGATGCTTCATCAAATACTCAGACAAAGAAAGAAAGAAGATATTGCCCCCTAGATAATCATGCACAAAGAAGAAAAACTTTGTCTGATCTACAAAGTTAGAAGATTGGATTAGTCTGAGGATAGAAAGGTAATATGAACAAAGAAGGGAGTGCAACTTCAGCTGAGCTAAGTCAAACAAATAAAGATTGAAGAAATAAGAAGTTGCAAGAACAAATCTCCTTTGTTGCTCAAAATGTACAGAATAGTTAAAGAACTTCACCTCGTCTATGGAACAAAGCTCGTCTGTTACGATAGACAAAGTATCCACCAGAGCAGAAGATGATGTAGAAGCTACATAGTGAGCATAAATGAAGCTGAATAGACAAAGTGCTGCTTGGACCAAAAAGAGACTTCAAAAGATAAAGGCACGATCATATACAATTTACAACAGACAAATATGACTTGCAAAGTATTCAGTCCAAGACCAAGCATAATATAATTCATTTATCACTTACATTAGACAGATGTCATACTTTATCTATTCGAGCAAGTTAAAATAAGCTTCGTCTGCTACCCTTAACAGACAATGAGGAACAAAAGAAGAAAACCACACTTCATTTGTTAGTGTAAGCCAGAGCAAACTTCGTCTATCACTTCCAATAGACAATGAAGAACAAAGGAAAAATATGTCACTTTGTCTGTTCGTATAGAAAGAGAAATTCGTCAATCGATCAACCCAACTTCATCAATGCCACCGAGAGTTAGCCTGTTATCTATAGCAGACAAAACACATACATGAAGGATCGATGAACAGACAAATCTCCGGGAGGAATTATGGAAAAACAAAGAAGTGTTTGTCTTTTAGTTAGTTCAACTTCATCTACGCCATTCAATGATCGTCTGCTACTTGCAATAGACAAAATCATTCTTATGGAAGTTCAATTGATAGACAAACCTTTGAAGAATTCATCTACAACTAATGGTAGACAAATGCAGACAAAAAGAGGTCATGACTTATCAGAGGAAAACTCAATTTATGTGACTAGCATTCAAATGACATCTGCACTCGTGCTAACATTGTGTAGACTTATTTTAGTTACCATTTTCGATAATAAACGGTGTTGCAAGATTTCCAAAGCTGTGATAGGTCAAATGAGGAACACCTTTTAACACAGCTTATCCTCCTTTCTGAATAGTGACGCAGTAGCTCAAGATAAATTAAAAAGACATACACTTTAATGGCAGAAAATTCAAACGGTCTTATTCATTCAATGCTACTCTCGTCTTTGCATTCAACGGTTCCTATCTTCTCCAACGGTCGACAATATGAAGAAGCTATTTAAGGAGAAAAGGTGTGACAATTCAAAGGTGGTGAAGGAATACTTTTCAGATGCACTTAACCTTATAGAAATCCTTCCACCCATAAGCAAGAGCTGAAACCTTCAGTAATCTATTTTGAGCTTAAACCTTTATATCCTTATGGCCATTGTCTGTACATTATGAGAAGACCTTTTGTATAACATAGAGCTGAAAGAGAGATCAAATCTTCTCCTGTGCTGGAGAGAAACACTATTTAAAAGTGTGTAAGTTTTCTGGTAAAACTCTAAACCAAAGAGTTGTTGGTGAGCTCTTGAAAACCAACAAGTTTGCTGGTGAGCTTTGAAACCAGTGAGTTTGTGGTGAGCTTGTAAAAACCACATTGTATGAGTTGCTGGTGATCTCTTGAAAACTAACAAGTTTGCTAGTAATCTTTGAAACTAGTGAGTTTCCTAGTGAGCTTATGAAAACCAGATGAGTGTTGGGAGCACTGTGTTTATACCCCCTAGAGCTAAAATTTTGAAGAGTGTTGGGAGCATTATTGTATTTTCATTATATGGAATATGGTGGAACCTAAGGTATAATGAGTGTATGTTTTTGGAAGAGTGGATGTAGGGACAGGGTTCCCGAACCACTATAAAAATCGTGTTGTTTGTGTGTGTTTATTCACTTGCTTTATCTTTCATGTACTTTACAGTTTTATTATTCACTTTACGTTACACCACACCCAAGCACAAAAAGAGGAAAATGGTTTAACAAGGGTTAAGCCATAAATTTTTATATACCCAATTCACACTCCCCTATTGGGTTAAGCCATACTTTAAGAACCAATAGATCTTGTTTCTGATTTTATCTGGTATGCACTGTCCACTTAATTTAAGTTATTTTCCTAATTATATTGTCTGTTACTACATACTTAGAAAAATAACAGTCAGTAGCTTAACCATTCACTCATATGCTTTGCTTGCTATCAAAACTTAACTGGTTAACAAAATCAAACTAAGTAAAGGTGGTTTCATTCAACTCTTGCAAGATAGATTGTGTTGAGTGTAGAAAATGCAATTTAAAACAGTTGAAAGATTCAAATCATTAGAAATGTAGTTGAGTGAATTAAAGAGCATTTACCAGAGAAATCAAAGTTTTCTTCCGCGTCTTCAACTTCATCTATGCACAACTCTGAAATTGCATTCAAGGCTCAATCTACATTGATTCTCAAGGAGTTTGAATTCTTGATTCTTAATTGATATATCATTTATTTCTTTGGATTACTTCTATACGCAAACAGCCTAAGTAAAAGGCATTAAATTATGCAAATTTTATTACTATTTTTCTGCTATTGTAAGCAAGGGGCTTGCTATTTATTTATTTTGATTTCAGCAAGTAGGAAAGACTTGCTATAAGTATAAGAGTTGTTTGGTGAGCTCTAAAAATCAACTTATGTTTGTCTCAAACACATGTTAGTGGAACCTGAGTACAGTAAGAGTAACTGACTCAGAAAAGTGGAGTAGGAATTCACCTTGGGCTGAACCACTATAAAATAAACTGCCTTCTGTGCTTGTTTACATTTGCATCATTTGTTTGCCCAAAGTTTTAATCTCGGCCAAAATTTTTGAAAACCTCAATTCACTCCCCCTCTTGAGTTACCTTAAGCAAGGGACCAACAATATTAACAAAATAGACCTTTTAAAAATACAAGTAGTAATGAGAAAAATATCATTATTAAAAATAATTAAGATATTACATTAGAGAACAAATGTATGTAAAATGGATGTATTTAAAATACACCCCTAACAAAAAGAACTAAAGCGTCGATTGAAATCATTAGGAAGAATATATAAAATATACGTACGATTTTTGAAAATATACCCTGAAATCCATGGGAGTGGCACAATAGGATTCATTTAGTTGATCAACTTAAGTACAAAATAACTTATGATAATGATGATTTATAGAATATTCTGTGTTTTGAGATTATGGGTATACTTGGGAATGAAAAAAAAGAGTTAGAAAAAAAATGATAAAGTAAGGAAAAAAAGAGAACAATGTGATGTGATAATAGTTAAAAATAAATAAAATAAAGATAAAATAAATAGACTTTTTGTATGAAAATATAAAATATTGATGAAAATATACGTAATAATGGGGAAAGATAGGTCGTTAGGTAGATAAGATGTTAAACACATCAAAAAGTGTATAAAATAGTGGAAAAAGTTGAAATAGTTTTCAACCCTCGTTTTCTTGGGTACCAAACACACCCTCCTTGCAAATTGCAATCCGTATTTAAAGTGAAAAGTTACCTATTTAACTTTATGAATTTAGGAAATTTGCATATTTTTCTAAAATAATACCATTTGGAGAAAATTAATTTCTCTTAATATTTGTTCATGAAATGTGCGAATATGCACATTTCATAAATAGAAATTGATGCATAATTTTCAAAAATAATTGTATAATTTTAAGAAATTTGAGATGACGATTTGCAAAATCCAAGGGTGGTAGTTCACTGCCCAAAGCGAGGCCAACGTCATGAATAGCTAACATATTTTGGGGCAAGATTTGCGGAAGCTTCCTACCGGGACGTCATGTACTCATGTACTGATTAGACAGGGCGATGTTTGTTTAGGACGGACGCTCTCAGGCCTTTTATTGACCAACGGTGGAAAGATTCTTGGCACGTGGTCCGTGAAGTCTTTAACTCGATCCCTCCCAAATCATACAATAATCAAACGTGGGAAACCGAAAGTTGCGATGTCCTTCGAAAACCGGAGCCCGTACAAATGTCGATTTCTCAGTAGCCTTGTTGGCACAAAGTTAGTCTACCCATGTGCCGATCGCATGCGAAGCCGTGATCACCTTTTATGTCCGTCATGTGGCCACGTAATGCTCTCCATGTCTCCCACTGGCAAAATATCTGACTGATGCGATCGTTTCTCTGACATCGAATTTTCGTCACTGGTGTTAGTTTCCCTTGGCCTAAGTTTGTTACGTTTACTTACGTAATGAAACCTTCATAGTATCAACAAAATCCTTTCATTTTTGTAGGATTTCTTTGATGAATGGAGTGGATCTTTGTTATAAAATACTTAAAATTGAATAAAGTGCTGCCCGCTCTGGATTAAGAATGTTCCCGCAACATCGTCGGATAAGTCTGGATCCACGTGACCAAGTTGTGTGGTGCTGTGGCGGGATGTCGTACGCATTTGAATGCCATCAGCTACCACGGCCACATGTCCGGCAATGCTCCAGTCTCCAGTCTCCAACATGCATTTATCTCATGTGGGCTCAACGCTCGAGTTACTGCAACTTTGGCCAAGTCCAATTCTTCAATCATTACTTTCGTTGCTCGAGGCATCCTTGCAAGAAGACGAGCCTTCCCTGAGTTCTTGGCTTCCAGGACAGGCTTACCCGGCTACGCCGTATGTGGAGCCCATCATAATAAATCCGTACTTTGTGTCGCTAATTCACGTTTCCACTCGTAGACTCTGTTTGGTCGATTAAGCTTGGTTAAGTAGGAAAAGCTCTTTTTTTATGATTTGATATATTAATTATTTAACTAATTTATATTTCTTGCTATTATTTATCTCTAATTATTATCTTATATAAATTTTTTATCTATTTTATACTTATTACTTTTATTTTTAATCATTATTTCCTTCTGTATTGTATTATTTTTCTTTTTTTTTTCAAACTTTTTGATATTCATTTTGTCTTCTGCCTATTTTCCTGATTCCTAAGCCCACATAGCTCAAAGGTTAGGTTCACTGAAATCCGACGTAGTTGATGCAAGCCAAGCTTGAAATGCAATACCCCATGTACGGGGTTCCCAAGAAAGAAAGTACAACACGCCAATTGAGTATGGGTATATAGCTAGATTTATTTAATTAGAGAAAATCTAATAGGAATCAATAGGTGTATAAGCTGAAAAATGAATGGGATTCAGGACACTTCAAATCATGAGATTGATAAGTAATACAAGGTTATAAAATGCTGCCGGAAGTTTTAGCAGGCATGTCAAAAATTCGATGCTGTTGCTCTTAAATAAAGTTACAAAGCTTACGAAGAGTGATGGTGCTGTTCTTAAAGTTACAAAGCTCATAGCTGCTCGTGGGTTGCTGGGAATTATGGAATCGAATCATAAATCAACCTTAAGGTAGTTAGATTGCAAGTCTAAATAGGAGGTTGTCCAATCCGCATGTAAGGGCTGCAACCGTATTGTCAAATTCATGCAAGAGTGAACCTTCTGAGCGCTGCTTGCAATGTTAATTGGTAAGGCCTAGTTTGGATGGAGTGTGTAAGGGGTGCATTAGCAATGCAACTGCATTAGCTTGGGCATTAGCTTGGGGATTGTGTTAGAAAAGTAAACTAGGGAATATAAGGGTTTAAATGACAAGTAAGAAAATTGAAAATAGCTTCAAATAGTTTAAAAATTAATGAATTATAGAATTATATAGATGAAATCTTTACACATCAATATTCAATTATTTGAAAATTTAAGGAAGTAATTATAAAATTAGTTAAAATATAAGAGAATATTTCATATTTAATTTATAAATTTTAGAATGGACTATAACTAAATCATAATACATAACAATTAATTACTAGTTACCCTTTCATCTAGGGTCATTTACACTTTTATCCCCAACATAAATAGGGTGTCATAGGAAGAAAGTATATTAGAAAAGTTTAGGAGGAGATGACATAAGTAATATATAGGCTTTTACATGAAAATTAAGAAAAATGATTGAAAAAAATGTATGTATGTAATGAGAAAAAATAAGATTATTATGGTAGTTAAAATGTCATACAAGTCTAAAAAGGAATGTAGAAGAGAATATATTGTTAATGCACACCCTTCCTAAGTCAACCAAATGAATCCTTACATTATTTATTTTCTGAAAATAATTTTTAAAAATACATTAAACAAGTCTATTTGGTTGAACTAAATAGTTCAACTACTTGGACTATAAATTGAATGTTCACTTGACTTGACCTTTGTGTTGAGCTCAATTTCTATCATATTTTTATATTTCAATGATGACAAAAATGACATCCTAACTCCCAAAAGATCACTAATATTTTCTTGTAAAATTTTGATATATTTAAAAAAATTCACATCCCAACTAAATGAAAAAGAAGCTTGTATAAGTTCCAATTTAAAAAAAGAGTATGTTTGACTCAAAGATAAACCAGGTTTTAGTTTTCAGGCAAATCATTTGCATCCTTCATTTGAAGGATAATTCATAAGATAAATCAAAGACACCTTCATAAAAAGCTAGAGCTTCAGGCAAATTAGGGATAACCTTCATTCAAAAGAACATTCTCTAGATCCTTTAGGTAAATCATTGGTAGGAACATTCTCTAGATCCTTTAGGTAAATCATTGGTAGGGCAAATTAGGGATAACCTTCATTCAAAAGAACATTCTCTAGATCCTTTAGGTAAATCATTGGTAGGGCTTATTCCATAGATCATTTGGTGGATGAGTCAGTGACTTCCACCCTAATCTTCCTTTGAATGAAGTTGTCTTAGCATTCAGAAGATCGTTCGCTGGAATAGCTTTTTTCAAATGATGTTTGAAGTATTCACTTGATGATTTGGAAGAATGCTTTAAACAATTTTTTCAGAGAGTTGTTGGAGATGCCTTTAATGCCCACCTACTTTCTCCAATGGTCAAAAAATATTTAAATTAAGTCCCTAACATCTATTTCTTTTAACTCAATTATAAAAGGAGTAAAGTAATCCATTTGGAAGTTAATGAGTCTTAATTTTCTAATCTACTTCAGTTCCTAAAGCATTCAATACTCTTAGGAAGTTTTCTCTAGTATTGAATCTGTAAAGATCATTAAATTTGACCTTTCTTTATGATTAAGAAAGCTTCCTTGTGCTAGAAATTTTCTATTTTAAAGTTATAATTTTCAATTTCTTTTATTCTAGGTTTTCTTAGATTGGCATTGGAGGCTAAATTTTCAAGAAGGCAGAAATAAGATATTTGAGTTGTATACTAGTGCCCATTATTTTGAGTGTGTTTGTAAAGACCCCTCAAACTAGAATCTATAAGGAGTATTGACTCCAAGTTTATATTAATTATAGTTAGTGAAACCTAAGACAAAAAGAATTTATTAGAAAAGGAGTAGAGTAGGTTCCAAATTTAGGCTCAAACCATTATAGATCATGTTTGCTTTATCTTGCATCAAGATTTATGCTAATGTTTGTTTCAAAATAGGGTATATGGAAAAACACAAAACCAAGCAAGATTGGGAATCAAATGGATATGCAAGGACAAAACAAGAATAGCAATGGAAGCATACAAGCACACAAAATAGTAAAGACACAAGGATTAAGTGGTTTGAGCCCCCTTTGACACTTACTCCACTCTCTAAGGTATTCCTAATCTTAGATTCCACTAGCCACGTATGGAATCACACCTCCTTTGGAATTTTATGATCACTAAGAACTCATACATCATGTTTGGTTTTCCCAAGAGCTTACTAGAAACTCTACATCGCTTTGTTTTACTAAGCTTACCAGGAACATTTTACACCACTCTACTAAAAGGATCCCCTTCCTTATAGAAGAAAACTCAAATATCCTAAAATAAGTTAATGTATAATGTAATGCGTCTTACTAAGCAGAGATGTACACATATTACGCTCAAATATAAAGAATAAGCAATAAATTTATAGTGCCCCAAACTCCTCTTGAGATGGATTTGATATTGCTTTAAACTCATTAAATGTTGCAGCACCTTGGAATAAATGCACTTAGAGACGTGATTAGGTTTCTTGGGACTGATTTATTTTTAGCTCATGGAACCCTCAAGAATCCCTTTCTTCTTTAATGGAACTTCTACTTATAAGTTCCTTGGGGGATTTCAAGTGTTTGGAAGAGGATTGTTTGAAATCTAGTTGTTTTGAAACATCACATCACTTTCCTACCATTATGTCTACGGACCTCTATAGATGTTGTTGGTCCCTTATGTAAGAAAGGGTGCTATAAGGAAGAGTTTATTGCTGAAAACTAACTAATACAAATACAACAATGGTTATCTAATCAATGCAAGTTGGTTGAATGTAAATGCAAATTGTTCACACAAATTATGCATTAATTTTCTAGCTTTTTCACCCAAAGATATATTCAATAACTTAATCTTTAGATTGTGCATGCATAAATTTCAAGTCTAAAAGTGATGATTGAGAAACTTTATTGTCAATTACCTTTTCTTCTTTCTTCTGCATTTAAACTTTTCTTATTTGGAAAATCCTTCTCCTTCTTGTTTTTCCAATTATGGCTTCTTACATCTTCTTGATTCATTTGTATTACTTTAATTTTCTTCTTTTAGGGTTGGTCCAAACTTATCAAAGTTAATAAGCACAAACTTAATTATTTGATGCAACAAGTATGATAAACTTTTGTCACCTTGGGCTCTCCTCAATGGATGCCCCTGTTGGTTCTAAGCTTTGAAAATGTCATTCTAGTGGATGCGATAGACCTCTATAGCCATTTTTGTCTCCTCTGTGGGACCCTTTTATCAATCAAAATCTTAGTAAAACTTTATTATCTTAAGTTTAAGTTATATACAAGTTTTATTATCATAAACATTACACACCTAGACTCAACACATTTGTTATGGAAGCTAGTATGGTATTTCATAAATTGGTCTTGCCTAAATTGTTCTCCTTCAATCATGCAAGAATACCTTATAAGACAGAGAAAATGTTAGAAGGCACCGAGGGTGGTCCTAGTATAAATACTCAAATGCTCAAGTTAGTAAAGGACTCTAAGATGGTGTATGAATAATAGAGAGCTTGTGTCTATAGGGTATGCATACCTATGTTTTTATAATAGGGTCTTGGTTGGTGCACCAAAGGGGGCAGTGTCATATGGTAGGACAATTATGATTATACAAGGTTTCCTAACTAGAGAAGTGTTTCTGGTGATTATATATCATCTAGTTCAATTAGTCTCTCTTTGGGAAGTACCACCTCCAGGTAGAGCCATATAGAGCCATGTTGTAGTTTGAACAGGTCTCTTATCGGAGTTGGGGTTTAACATAGTAGGTTTTGCTAGCTGTAAAGTGTTAGCTCTCGTGCAAGTATACACGATCATAAGTAATATAGATGAGGTAAGTTGAGTATTGTTCCCATGAGGAAGTAGGTTGTTACACACTAAGTACCAAACTTGTATTAAATCAGGAATATTTGATTGAATGAAATTTAGTAGATGATATAAGAACTAAATCTAAATAATCAATGAAGTTGACAAATTGTAAGAGCAAAAGAAGAAATATCAATGGATGGAATATCTAGGAATTCAATTTCACCTAGCAAATCCACTTGTATTAATGAATTGCATTGAGTAAATCATCACTCCTCTTATAGTCAATTAGATGCACTAAAGTATCTACCACCTTTTCTCAAGTGTTATGATAGGTGTGCCTATTAAAGTGATTTACTATGTCTCCA
>JAYJMB010002792.1:0-14870 GCA_036873735.1 Pouteria campechiana
GTTCCTATAATTGATTGGTGATTTGGTCTTGGACTAAAGTCCAAACATCATTTCTTTTAAATTGGTCCAATTCTTCTTCCATAGCTAAAATTCAATTCTCATCTTCTAATGCATGGTCTATGCAAGTTAGCTCTATTTGAGAAACGAAGGCAAAATTACCACATAATTGGTGATAAGATGATCTTGTTCTAACTTTATCACACACATCTCTAATTACTTGGTTTTCAGGATGAGCATGCATGAATCTCCAATCTGTAGGAAGAGAAAAATTACTCTCCTTGTATACCTCACTAGTGGATGATTCAAATTGTTTGTTAGCACCACCCTTAGTTGTTTCTGTTTGTGGAGTTTGTTTATCTTGGTTTTGCAAGTTTATCCTTTCCATGTCTGATCTAAGTCTATTTGCTTCATCATCAAAGTTCTTTAGTCTTTTGAACCAGTTAGTAGATTCATCAAACTTGATGTGAATAGACTCTTCTATAGCTTTACTACTCAAATGTAGATTTTAAAAGCTTTGCTAATAATGGAATAGCCAAGGAATATTCCTTCATCAAATTTTTGATCAAAATTTTCAAAGTTTCCCTTTCCATTGTTAAGAATAAAACATTTATAGACAAAAATATAGAGAATGATATGTTAGGATTCTTGCCAAAATATAACTCAAATGGAGTTTTGTTGAGTATTAGCCTGGTATGAATTCTATTTATAATGAAATAGGTGGTATTCGTATCTTCAGCCCAAAAATATTGTGGCAGATTATATTCACTCAACATAGTCCTTACCATTTCACGTAAGATTCTATTTTTTCTCTTTGCTACTCCATTTTGCTGGGTTGTTCTCAGTGTAGAGAAAGTTTGAAAGATACCATTATTTTCATAGTTAGCTGTGAACTTATGGTTTTCAAATTCTCCACCATGATCACTCCTAATAGCTACAAATGAGAGCTTTGTTCATTCTACACTTGCTTGGAAAAGATTTCAAAGAACGAGAAATCCTCATCCTTGGATGCAAGAAACATTACTCAAGTATATCTACTATAGTCATCAATAATGACATATGCATAATGTTTCCCTCCAAGACTTTTAGTTCTCATTGGTTTAACTAAGTCCATATGTAGCAATTGAAGTGGCTTTGCTATATGTACTTCTTTGTTTGACTTGAAAGATTCTTTTGCATGCTTTCCTTTAAGACATGCATCACATAATTGTCCTTTGTCAAATTTCAGTTCGAGTAAGCCAACTACAAGAACCTTTCAATATAGTCTTTCTATCATATCTTTGTTGGTATGTCCTTGTCTTCTATGGCACAGTAGGGACTCATCGTGACTAACAAGACATTTAGCCTAGATATCAAATAAGTCTACTATATACACATTTCCATGCCTTTTGCCTAGAATTACAATTGAGTCATTCTAATCTAAGATGGAAAAAATCTGAGATTCAAATATAAGCTTATAATCACTATCACAAAACTGACTGGAACTTAGAAAATTATACTTTAATCCCTCAATTAAAAGTACATCTGAAATAGTAGTAAAGTGTGGTTGACCAACCTTACCAATCTCAACCACTTTACCTTTCCCATTGTCTCCGAAGGTTACTGTTCCACCATGTCTTTCTTTTAATTTAGTGAATAGCTCCTTCTCTTCTATTATGTGTCTTGAGCAACCACTATCAATGCACCACATGTTGCCTCTTGTGGCTCTTAGACACACCTTCAATGATAAGATTGGGCTTTAATCTTTGGTACCCATTTGGGAATGGGTCTAGGTGGGTTAATGGCAGTAAATTTTGGTACCCTTTGTTCCTTGGGTGCCACTATTCTAATTTTAAGAGATTGAATTGCATTTACTACATCTGTAACTTTCTTAGAAATCCAAACCATTGTTTGTTTGGTCCTTTGTTTTCTTCTAGAGTTGTAGTTCCTTTTCTTGTGTTAATGACTGCCATTACTCTTTGGTTTAATTCTAAACAAGGTGGAGGTTAAGGTCTTTCTTAGGGCATTGTTCTTTGCCTTAACCTGCTCAAGTTCTCAAATGGTGCATTGATCATTCTTGAGCTTGCAGTTCTCATCTTTCAACTTGGAGCATTCATTGGTTACTTTTAATATCTCCTTCTTTATCTCCTTGTATTTTACTTTCAAAGACTTGAAATCTACATGTATACTTTCTAATTCATTAAGAAAACTTTGAGATTTAAGTTTAAAAGTTACTTCATCTTCATGGATGGCCATGAAGCTGATTCCGGTGTGGTATTTTTCTTGATCTCCTTTTGTAGGTGACAATCTACTAAATTTTGCTTCATGTTCATCATCATTGTCACTTGCACTTTCATGCAGCATATTTTCAATCATTTTCCATGCTGCAAGTGCTTTCTTCTTATTAAAGCTTTTGTTGTTGTTATTTCTATTTTTCTTTTTAGAATATGAGTTATGCCTTTTGTTCTGTTGTTTCCCTTGCCTCTTATCAGGTTCTTGGCAATCAAAACTCATGAGGTCAGTCTTTCCACAACTGTAGCATGTAGGAACATCTTTTCTTTTGTCTTTGCTTATAAAATTTCTCGAGTAACTTCCAGTCTTTCTTCTAAACATGGTTCTGAATCTTTTGCCTAGCATCACCATGTCATCATCATTTTCAGTTTCACTTGTTGATGCTTCACTTTGTGAATCATCTTCTAATTTAGCCCTCAGTGCTATTTGATTTCTTTCCTTTTGGTTCTTTTGAAGCTTTTTGCTTCATTAGAACTTCACGGGTCATAAGTAAACCCATTAACTCTTCAACTTTCATCTTGTCTAGATCTCTTACCTCCTAGATAGCTGTGACTTTTTCCGCCCACTATCTTGGTAAGGATCTTAGGATGTTCTTCACCATTTTGGGTTCTTCATATTTTTTTCCAAGATCGCTCAACCCTTTGATGATCTTTTGAAATCTCCCAAACATTTCTTATATTGTTTCATTGTCCTACATGTGGAAGGCTTCATATTCCTGCACAAGTATATTAATTTTGGTCTCTTTGACTTAATTAGTACCTTCATGTGCAATTTTAAGTCTGTCCCAAATCTCTTTTGTTGAGCTACACAGAGAAATCTTTTCTAACTCAGAAGATGATAATGCATAGTAGAGGTTATTCTTAGCTTTAGCATATCTCTCTACTAATACAATATCTTCAGCAGTATATTTATCTTTTGTGTTCATGATAGTCTTTCCATCTTTGATGATTTGTCACAACTTATAGTCAGTGCTATCAAAACGTTTCGCATACTCATTTTCCAGTACCTGTAGTTGGTGCCATCAAAAAATGCAGGTCTAGTGGTTGATTGTCCTTCAAATGTGGTGTTGTGGATAATGTTGGCCATAGGGATCACCTCAAATAGTTAAAATAACTAGTAATTAAGATTAACTATTGAAGCTTGCTTTTATACCAATTGTTGGTCCCGTCCTAATGTAGCTCAAGAGGTGTGGGGGAGGGGTGAATTGAGCTTTTAAAATCTTGGCCAATATAAAATCAAAGTAATGTAATAAGTAGGAAATGAATCATGTAGCATAGAGCATACGAGTATTTTATAAAGAGGTTCGGCCCACAACATGACACGTACTCTCTCAGAGTCAACCTCACTCACCATACTTAGGTTCCACTAATCACCTACTGGTTTTCCCAAGCTTACTAACAAACTCTTACACAGGTTGGTTTTCTAAAAGCTCACCAACAAACTTAAACATAGTTCGGTTTTCCAAAAGCTCACTAACAAACTTATCCTAGTTGGTTTCCAAAGCTGACCAACAAACTTATATAAGATCACCAAGCCCCTTGCTTGCTATCTAAATCAATGGAAAATATACAATAATAAATGCCTCTTACATAGGCTGAGTTTATGCATAATTAAATGCAGTAGAAATAAATGTATAATAATAAATAAAAAGAATTTTAGACTCCCTTGAGTTACTACAAAGAATAAGCTTTGAATACAGATAGCTTTTTGGTGCTATGGAGTTGGAAGAAAACTTAATGTCTAAGAGTAAATGCTCTTTTTTTCTTCTCTTACCTTTCTCAATGATATCTAATTCTTGTAAGTTTTTGTTTTTTCTTAGAACAACCTTTATTTACTCCTTTTATAGCTGAATTCAAATTCTGCCCGTTGGAGAAGATAATGTTCATTTAATGCTAGCGAATTGATAAGATTTTTGTTCGTTGGAGCTCTCTTGCGAGTTTTGATGTCTGAGATCTGTTGAGCCATGTCTGAGTTCAGTTTCCACATACAAAGTTAAGTTTTTGGACTTGTTTAACTCATTTAGCTTGAAACTGACTATTTTACCAATCTCTTAAAATGAACCATCATGTTTGGGTTTGAATAGTCATGTTCGAAATTAAAATTTTGGACTCGGACTGGTGCTTAGCTTGCAATTGACTTCTTTCTTCTATGCCTGGAAATGATTCACCAAGTCTGGATTTAAGTGGCCATGTTTGATATTAACATTTTAGACTTGGATGAACCGTTCAACTTTCAATACCATGATCGGTCATGTCTTAAAATGAATCACCATGTCCAAAAATGATCTCCATGTCTGTAATTACAATTTCGGACTTAGACTGGCGCTTGTTGCATTTTGGTTGCATGGCTTGATCCTAGTTATGTCCGAAATTGAGTTTTGCGATGTTTGAGAATGGTTTTACAGTTCCAGCATTTTGGCTTGTTGTTCAACAATGTTTGGGTCTTGTTCTATGATTAGAATTGGTTATGTGATGTCCGAACTTGCTTCTTTAGTGTCAATTTCCTTGCTTGAGTGCATAACTTAAATTTTTTCTTCATTTTGGAGCCTTGATTTTTGTCTAATTTTGAGCACAAGTCTGAATTACTTTGGCAGTGTTTTGAGGCATTTCTAGGGGTTGTTTCACACACTGCCTTTTCAAAGTTTTAGGGTCATTCTTTCCTATTTGAGCATTTACGTTTTCTTCTTCATGTACTTGTGGATCTTGTCTCTGATGTAGTCTCTAGTGAACATACTATCTTAAATAAGCTTGGTTTGATGATGAACATTCTTAATCAATTATGTTTTGATGACAAGCAAAGACATGAGTGAAACATTAAGGTACTAACAAATCATTCTCAAGCATTTTGTAGAAATGTTCCTAAACTTAACTTGAGAATAATCTTCATGATGATGAAGGGAAGAAACCAAGTAAATGCTCAAGAAAATTAAGTATATAAATTACATATATACTTAAAATATGATAATAGAAAGTTTTAAGTCTTCAAGGAGAGCCTTCGCAGTCATCATGGTATGCTTTGGAATCAACAGGAAAGCCTTCGAAGTCATCATGGTATCCTTCAGAATCAATAAGAAAACTTTTAGAGTCATCATGGTAGATGTCGGAGTTATAAAGACATGCTTCAAAGTCAATAGAAAAGCCTTTGAAGTCATCATGGTATGCTTCGGAATCAACAAGAAAACCTTTAGAGTTGTCATGGTATATTTTTGAGTTATCAAGATATGCTTCGGAGTCAACAAGAAAGCCTTTGGAGTCATCATGGTATGCTTTGGAATCAATAAGAAAGCCTTCGGAGTTGTCATGATATACTTAAGAATCATCAAGAATACATTGGAGTCTTTAAGACACTTTCAGAGTAAATAAGACATGCTTTGGAGTCTTTAAGTATACTTCAGAGTTAATCAGACATGCTTTGAAGTCATGAAAATATACTTCAAAGTTAACCAGACATGCTTTGGAATCATCAAGATACATTTCAGAGTCAAAAAATATACTTCAGAGTTAGCAAGCAAATTTTGGAGTTGTCCAACCTTACTTCGGAGTCACCCTTTCGAAAGCATCAAAGTTTTGGAGAATCCGAGCTCTATTCTTCAAAGCACTGTCACATGTAAAAAGATTTTCTGCCACGTCAGAGAGACAAAAGTTATTTCTTCGGCACATCCGAAATCATTTCTCTAACACATGGACTATTGACTCGCCACTTTGGAGGAACCAAAGAAGCTGCTTAGGAGCATCTTATATTCATGTGAACGTTAAGTGAAGGAAAGTCAGTGACAAAGTGGTAGACCAATACCAAATTGTTGCAAAGTCAGAAATTAGACAAAATACAAGGTGAAGAAAATATTTCATGAACGTTTGAAAGTCTACAAAAGTCAGCAACAAAAATATTTCTCAGCCTATAAAAGAAGCATTCAAAAATATAAAAGAAATATTGAAAATACAAAAAGTTAAAGTTTTGAACATTCAAAATCTTCCTTTAAAGTTCAACTCCAACGGTAACAACTCTTTCAGAGCTTTTAAAGTCTAAACCGCATCTCAATCAAGGAGTTTGGATCTCTTATTCTTATTACTTACTTATTCACTTAAATTTTTTGAATTTATGTACAAGTTAGCCTAAGTAAGAGGTATTAATCTATAGACTTCCTTTTAGTATTTGATAACACAAGCAAAGTGTTTAGTGTTTATGTATTGAGATAAGCAAGTAGGAAACTTGCAAAAAGCATAAAAGTTTGTTGGTGAGCTTTGAAAACCAACAAGTTATAAAAGTTTTTGGTTAGCTTGGAAAACCAAGAAGTTGGTTGGTGAGCTTATAGGAAAACTAACATGTATTTGATCAGGTTGATCAAGGTGTTAGTGGAACCTGAGATTAGTAGAAGAAACTAACACAGAGAACTGGAGTAGGAACCTAGGAAGGGTCGAACCACTATAAAAATCTTATATTGCGTGCTGTGCAATCTGTTCTATTGATTTATTCAGCACTTCGATCTTTTATTTTGGCCAAAACTTTTAAAAGCTCAATTCACCCCCTCTCTAGAGCTACCATTGTGTAAAGGACCAACAATCTCGTATGCGCTGATCACTTATGCTATTTCGCTAATATATTGTTTGTTATTGTACAATTGGAAAATAATGATTAGTATCTTAAACTTTCGCTCATGTGTTTTTGCTCATCATCAAGACTTAGCTAGTTAAATATATTCATTATCAAAATCAAGCCTAGTAAAGAGGTTTATTTCAAAAAATGCAATATGGATCAAGGCAGTATCTTCATTAAGGTGTCTAGTATGCTTGCACAAATGATATTTTAACAAAGCACATATATTTCAATCATATTTGCCTATATTTTAAGCTTTCTAATATAAAAGTATCATTAACATAAATCAAGTCTTAAGGCAAGTTTTATAGTCATGAAAATCATACAATAATCCCAACAATCTGCCCCTTTTTTATGATGACAAAACTTGAAGACTTGTGACATTTATCGAACATGCTAATTAGTTAATAGAAAAATCCCCCTATCTAATTGGAATATGTAATCCTATGGAGTTTGATAAAGACAGATCATGATGTATGATGCAATTCTTTTCTTAGATGCAAGTCCTGAGAAGCGTCCTTCCTAATACCATCCCAATTTCTTAAACAAGTTTTCCTACATTTTTCTCCCCCTTTTTGTCAGCATAAAAAAGGTGTATTAAATGAATGGGATATCTCTCTCCCTTAATAGCTAGAAGATAGGATAGGTAAATGCAATTAAGTGCATGATATAGGATCAATACTTTCACGTAAAATGTTCTACTACCCTTTGTTGTATCAAAGCACACAAAGCAGAAACATATAAGGCACAGTCCATTCTTTCCCAAATCTCCTTTTATTCCAAACTCTCCCCCTTTTTATTTATGTTATGATTTACAAATCTACATATTTCTTCCCCTATTTTGTTGGATTCCTAAAGAGTTCACAACCACATATGGATCTTGCTTGGTTCGATACAAAGATAAGACAAGTTATCATCAATATAAAGAATAGATTCATGTCATGGGCAACATTCAACCATTAAGTAATTCTTATTGAAAAGTCAATATTATGCTTAGCTTAAATTTAAATTGAAAGTTTCATTCAATCCAAACCAAAATGAAGATTAAGTTTGTTCATACATTTAGAAAATGTTAACAATTGTCAAGCATACATCATTCCATATACTATCATTTTTCAAGCATTCATCAAAATCATGAGATTCATTTAAGTTTTGAAAGATATCAAAATGAACTTCATACCATTCCAAACAGTTTCATAAGTGTACATTAAACATCATATGAAACCAAACTACATTGATCTCTCATGAAATTTTCACAAAATCTATTTTCTCTCATTCTTCATATCATTGTTTGCATTTTTTTCAAAATTGCACAATCATTCCAAACACACATCATTTCATATGACAATGCATGAGCCTAATTGTTTGTGTTTGTTTTTCTCATTAGGTTGCAGTTTCTTGATGTTGTTCGGTGATGACTACATTGTTGGATCCTGTAGGATGTCTTAACCCAAGAGGAGAGGGATGATTTGGGTGTGTAAAAATTTATTGCTTAACCCCTATCGAAACATTTCCCTTTTTTCGTGATTGTATGTAGTGTAGGATGCCTATAGGATAGCTTAACCCAAGAGGGGAGGGGTGAATTGGGTAAATAAAAATTTATTGCTTAACTCTCATTGGATCATTTTTCTCTTTTCATGATTGTGTGTGGTGTGGCATAGGATGGATAATAGAGATAATAAAATGTATGAAGAGTAAAGCAATTAAACAAACAAACACACACATACACACAGACAAGATAAATTTTATAATGGTTTAGGACCCCGTTTCTACATCCACTCTTCTAAGGTCACCAACTCATTATGCCTTGGGTTTTACTATACCCCATACAATGGAATACATAAGTTTCTCCAACACTTCTGCTAGATTTTAGCTCTAGTGGGCATAAAAAGTGTCCCTGACACTCTTCTGGTTTATGAGTTCACTAGGAAACTCACCTGTTTTAACGATCACAAGCAACCCCAGCTCACTACCAATTTCAAGTTTACCAAAAAACTGACACTTTAGAAAGTGTTGCAATGAAGCATAAGGGAAGATATGATCTTTCTCTCAGCTTTATGTAATACAAAACTACTCCCATAATGTAAAGATAATGGCCATAAGGATATGAAGGTTTAAGCTCAAGAAAGATAGATGACGATTTAAGCTCTTGGCTATGGGTGGAAGGATTTGCATAAAGTTAAGCGCATTTGAAATGGGTTACTTCACCACCATTGAATCATCCTTTCCTCTTCTCCTTAAGTAGCTTCTTCATATTGTCGACCATTAGAGAAGATGGGAACCAATCAATACAGAGACGAGAGCAACATTGAATGAATAAGACCATTTGAGTTTTCTGTCATTGAAGTCCAGGTCTTTTTATTTTGTCTTGAGCTACTGCAATGCCATTCAGAGAAGAGGATGAGTTGTGATAAATGTGTTCATCATTTAACTTGTCATAGCTTTGAAAACTTACAGCCCCTCTTATTGCCAGAAATGGTGACTGATATAAGTCTACACAATGATAGCTCGAGTGTAGATGTCATTTGTATGCCTAGTCACATAATCGCTTTTCCTCTGATAAGTCATGGCCTCTCTCATCTGCATGTGTCTACCATAAGTTTGTAGATAAATTATTTAAAGATTTGTTTGTCAATTGAACTTTTATATGAATGATTTTGTCTGTCATAAATAGTAGGCAAACTTTGACGCAGATGAAGTTGCACTAACTAATAGACGAACACTTCCTTGTCTGTCACAATTCCTTTAGAAGACTTGTCTATTAATCTATCCTTTGTGTATATGCTTTGTCCGTTAAAGATAATAGACTAACTTTGAATGGTGCTGACAAAGTTGAGCTGATTGATTGACACACATTTCCTTTAATACGAACAGACAAAGTAAGATATGCTTCCTTTGTTCTTTATCATCTGTTGGAGGTGACAGACGAAGTTTACTTCAACTTGCTCGAACAAATGAAGTGTGTCGTTCGTTTGGTGTAAGCAATAGACGAAGTGTGTGCTGCTTTGTCTTAGATAGAATACTTTGCACGTCACATTTATCTATCGTAAGTTGTAGACAATCATGCCTTTGTCTGTTGTAGCATATTTTGATCCAAGTAGCTCTTTGTCTGTTCAGCTTCATCTATGCTCATTGTGTAACATTTACTTCATCTTCTGCTTTAGCTGAACTTTGTCCATAGTAACTAACAACCTTTTGATCCGAAAATGAGGCAAAATCCTTTAGCTTTTCTACACACTTCGAGCAACAGAAGGGGTTTGTTCTAGCAACCTTCTTATCTCTTTAGTCTTGATTTGTCTGTCTTGGCTTAGTTGAAGTTACACTCCCTTCTATATTTATATTATCATTTTATCCTCAGACAAATCCAATCTTCTTACTTTTTGTATTGTTATCTAGGCGGCAATTTCTTCTTTGTATGTCTGCCAAGTTGTTGAGTTGCTTCTTCATCCTTGTGCTTTATCTTGGACAGACTTTGATCAGATCAAGTATAAGTGGTATGAAGTTCTTGAATGCAATTTAAGCTCTTCTGATCATGGCTTCTTCTTTAACTTCTTGTTTTGCATTTGTCTGTTGACATTTTCTAGTTGAGGTTGATAGACAATGCAAGCTCGTTGTAGCACATCTTCGAAGCCTTATTTTTCTCCCATGCTTTTGTTCATGGAAGCTTCAACTACAACAAGGCAACCTTTCTTATTGCATGTCTTCTGCTTTCTTCTTCTTCTTCTTCTTCCATGATTTTCATCAATTTAGCTTCTTTGGAATGTAGTAGATAGTTTGTTGCAGATTGTTGTAGATGATCATTATTCTACACTTGAACATTTTTGCACTTGCTGCGTTGTTAGCTTTCATAAATAAAATCATAATGTATTTTATCTTCATATGATTGTAACAATTTGTAAAGCAAGGATAATATACATTTTCATTAAATGCATAATATTAAAGCTTAAGTGATTATGGTGCTTAATAGGATATTCAAATTGACATCCTTAGGCATATTTTGAAATCTCTATAAGTCAAACTTTCTGAAATGTGGTAGATGGTTAGAGAAAATATCTATAGTCTTGCACTTGGAAAATTGAATGAGTTCTTGATATTTGATTCTTGTTTAGCACTTAGAACCTTCAAGCATTTTGTTCTCCTTCAATGGATTGTCTATTTTTATAATATAAAAAAGTTGTGGACTACTTAGAAGAATATTGTTGCAAGAAACAACTGCTCTAGAGTGTTGAATTTTTTATATTTGAAAATAATGAATTGTCACTTTAGAAAGTTATTGTAGGACGTTACTGTAGAGGATCATTGTAGCATTGCACCGCTTTATCTAAAGTATGACTAGATGAATATGTTTGTCTATTTGTATTGTAGCAACATTACTGTAGCACCGCACTGCTTTGTCTATTACTTTGTCTACTGATCACCCGAAGCTTTGTCTGTTATACTATAGTAGGTTACTATAGCAAAATAGTGTAGCAATTTGTCTTTTGACTTCGTAAGCTAATTGGCTAAAGCTTTGTCTGTAGGCTATTGTTGCAGATTACTGTAGCAAATTACTATAGCAATTTATCAGTTACTTCGTCTACTAATTTGAGCTTTGTCTTCCAATTCGTCTGTTACTTCATCTGCTAATTCGTCCAAAGCTTTACTTCATCTTCCACTTTAGATAATTCACTTCGTCTTCTACTATAGCAATTCAACTTCGTCAATCATTGTAGCAATCCCACTTCGTCTGCCATTGTATCAGTACTATAACATTTTTCTGTAGCAAAAGTAATGTAGCAAGATTACTATAGCAGCACACCTACACTTGAAAATTTCTATACTTTTGCCACATTATTAACTTGGTATTTTTTGTTATAAATTAGAATAAATTTATCCATATAATATATATATATGTTAGAGTATGGATAAATTATTTTTAAGCATAATTTCTTTTTCATATAAAGAATATCCTCTATGAAGCTGTAACACCTGAGGCGTTAAAATATGGAAAGTGTTGTGAATTATTGCTAAGAGTATAATGAAAGTGAATTTAGTAGAAATTTTAAAATTTTTAGGCCATGATTTAAGTGTAAGTGTATGACAACATGAAACTGAATATGACATAGGTGTCACTTGTACCCAATGTTTGGCATATATGATGAATAAATTAGGAAAAGTGTTCAACATAAAAGTTGTAGCCCTTGAAATTTCTTAGAAAATTAATTAATTAAGAATCATGTGAATCAAATATCATATAAAAAATTTAGAGTTAAAATACTATGGATGTCTTTAGGGCTGTAAATTGGGTTAAAACACATGACATTACTTTGTAGAATAAATTACTTATATTTTTTAGGATAAATAATAAAAATTTATAAACATCAAAGTTTTAGATCTTAAAATTATCATCAAGAATAACACAATTCTAACATCGTATGAGAAAGATATGGCCAAAATACAAAACCTATTCTGGTCGGGCAGCAGGTTAGTGTTGCAGCACTGAAATCCTATACCACAACACTGACTTTGAAAATGGGTTTTTGTAGTGTGTCGTGGCACTGGATTCACTGGTCCCACAGGACACCAAAATTTTATGATTTTTAAAGGCTGTTAAGCCCCCTTTGTTCCCCATGTTTCTTCCTCCCCTATTCTTCCACGCCCCTAGCCATGAAAACCGTCACCCTAAACCCATTTTTTTGTGATTTA
Source organism: Pouteria campechiana (assembly GCA_036873735.1). Classification (NCBI taxonomy): domain Eukaryota; kingdom Viridiplantae; phylum Streptophyta; class Magnoliopsida; order Ericales; family Sapotaceae; genus Pouteria; species Pouteria campechiana. The sequence goes on from JAYJMB010002792.1 coordinate 12,547, forward strand.
AGCATGAAAATCTTTGAATTTTCATAAGAGACCTTGAAATTATAGATCAAGCCCTATTTTTATTTTTGCTTGAGGTGGTTTTGGCTAGGAATCCAAGTTAGGCATGATTCATGGTGGGATTTTGAATTTTTGAGATGGAAATGGATGGAAAGTGGAGGTTAGACAAGAGGTTAGACAAGAATTTTAAGGTAAATATCAATTTATCTAACCGATTTCATCTTTTTCATATGCTAAGGTTTTGGGGTAAATTCATGAACAATGATAATTGGAGGTTTCTCATAAATTATGCATTGAATTTATGAGGATTAATGGATTATACATGCTTTGTGATATGTTTGCAAAGATTTAAGGTTGGAAAATCATGATTTTGCATTAATTCCATCCGTGAACAGTGACCCTAAGGTAAAATTGATATTAATTCATGCAAATTGATGGGGGAAATGGGTTATTAACTAATTTTGATACATTTGGCATGATTTTGGGTTGATAAAATATGATTTTTCATGATCCCTTGTTGTGAACAATAATCATGTGAATAGTAAATTAGGGGTTTTATGTAAAAATGTGAGTATGCTTGGTTTGATTAAGTTATAAGTATGATTAGCATGCTATTAAGATAAATTTAATTTTGAATATGTTATGGGTTCATGATACATAATTGGGAATGAAAACCCCTAATCTTATGTTAGTTCAAAAACATACAAACAAGCGATAACTCTAAGCTATTTGATTAAATATTTTAATGAAAGATAAGCCATAATTGAATTTAAGATCTACATGATATGTATAGGGTTATCTGACTATGAAAAAGGAGTCACGTTGAGAAACACAAGGGCTGTGAGGGAGTCCACCTTATGGTAAGTAGGCTTCCTTTTCTTGTTGAATGTGATGACTAGAAGGGGATATGAATATCCCATTTATTTATAATACGGGCATGTATGTTTTGTTTGGGGATTGTGAATATCCTGTATTTTTCTAAAGGTTAATTTGTATTATGTGTTGATAATATAATTATGTGAACATGATGGGATATGAATTATCCCATGAATATTGTGTATGCATGAATTGAAGGGGATATAATGTGTTCCTTAATACGATTAGTATATCTTTTATGAAACACACATTTGAAGATTGGGGATAGAGAGTATCCAGAGTATTTATGCGTTATGATTATTATTCTTGTGTATAACTGTCTGAATGTGAGGGATAAAGAATATCCTATCATTGTATGCATAGATCAATGATTTACAGGGATAAGGATTATCCCATGATTAATTATTTTGTTGTATATATTAATGGAATGTGAAACATTCCATGATGCTTATGCGATATAATGAGATTGTAAATGATGCTTGAATGGCATAGCTTTGGTGTAACCTGAGTGGTCTGGATGTTATGAAGGGTGCCTAGATGGCATGAATATGATGTTATATGCCTAAATGGCATAAAGTGATTGCTGGATTAATGAGGATTTAAGCCTCATGAACTTATATATTAACAATGTGATATTTTACTCATGTTCTGGTTTAGAACAGGTTAGTTTGATTTATTATTGTTTTATACCTTTGCCTACTTACTAAGTTGCTCATAATTGCACCTTCTTATTCTATTTTTTTAGTTGACAAGACAGGTAAAGAATCCCAATTGTGGATTGGGGCTAATAATCCAAACTTGAAGACATTTTGATTATGAAATGGTAAATTGGGATTGGAATCCCTTCATGTTATATATTTGTAAATTAAAAGTTTAATTAAATTTTGTCATGAGATTATAAATGATGTATATTGTATAGCATGAGCATGCCATAGTGATATAATTGCAATTGTAGTTGTATGATTGACATCATGATCGATTCTGATCTTAGGACAGAGCTGAGGGTGTGGGTGTGAGCTATTGTTAATCTTAATTATTTTATGATTGTTAAATTTAGTTTTTATATATTAAATATATATATTCCAAGTGTAGACCTTAATAATTCAGGATAGACTCTGCTGGATTTTTGGTAGAAATTGTGTAAAAATGGGGAATTGTTAGGAAAATAGTAACATCCCACATTGGCTCCAGTAGTGCGTGGTGAAAATGCTTAGGGTGGGGGTACGGGGCATTACAAAAGCACACTTATCAATATATGTTTATCCCCCCATGATTTTCACAAGATATAGAATATGGATAAATCATATATTGTATTTTTTAATGAAAGCTTAAAGTGATAACTTCATAAAGCACATGATATATTTATGATTCAACATATAATAAACAAGGTTAATGCACTATGGATCATAATGAATTCTTCATTCTCTAAAACAATTTATGTAATATGCTTG
>JAYJMB010002794.1:0-14868 GCA_036873735.1 Pouteria campechiana
TCCGAAGGCGACCAATTTCGGTCATGTCATTCCATTTGCATTTATTTCTTCCTCATCATTTCTTGAGCCCGATTTCGCAATCAAAACACCTCCATAATTTGCAACCACCACAAGTTTCCATCTTCTTCCATCGTTCACATGGCAAAACCCTAGTTTAGGAGCATGCTTGGGTGATTATATGCCTAAATCATCTGATTTTTTAGCAAAAGAGTCAAGAAAGTGGGGCATAAGGGAGCTAGGGCAAGGTTTTGGGCATGGGAGAAGAGTGGAAGAAGATATAAAGTGAAAATGGGCTGAAATAGCCCTTAAAAAGTTGTGTTTTTTGGTGCTCTGGTGCACCATTGAACCAAATGCCATAGAATTAGATTCCAGTGTCATAGCATTAATTTGTTGCCCTCTAAAAACTTATTCTTTGAAGCAATGTCGCAGCATTGAATTCCAGAGCCACAACATTAACTTGCTACCCACCAGAAGTAGTTTTGGTATTTTGGTCATAACTTCCTCATATGACATCCAAATCATATGAATCTTAAGGAGTTAGAAAGATAATTTAAAGATATAAAACTTTTATTTTATTACCTTTTTGATTTATCCTCCATTGTGAGTCATTTAGCCTCAAGTGATACCTTTTGTTACAACACAATATAAAGCTCTAGAGACAGCTGTGATATTTTATCTCTAACTTTCTTGTTTGATATCCAAATCACATGATTCTTGATGAAAAATAAATTTAATTTAAAGGTGTATAATTTTTATGTGGAATATGTTTTCTAAATCATCCTCTAACTATGCCAAAAAATGGACATAGGTGACACCATTTTCCTATTCAACTTCTTTTTAATATACTTTGGTGCTTAATCACAAATTAACTTTAAAATTTTCTTCCCACATGAATATAATCAATATGGATGCATTAAAATAAGTAATTTGTTCTCTCAATAATCATCCCATATGTGAAATTTCATAACAACCACTTCACAACTTAATACATTTATATATGTTTTCACCTCCAATGATAATTTAAGAAAAATTTTGTAAAAATTTCCTTGTTTTTAACACCTCTAGGGTTACAAGGAGATAAGGTTAAAGAATGAATTTGAGTTTTTATTATTATATAACTAAAAATAGGTCAAGTTAGTCTAGTTCTAATCACATTAATCCTATTAAACAATCTCTAAATCAAGATACTCTTTTTGACCTAATCCAATCTTCGTGGCCTAAAGTGGCTGCAACCTAATTTTGGTTGGCATTTGTTTAGGTTAACCCAACTGAAGTAACACCCATACTTATGTTTTGACAAGACATATTTGGTAGATGATGTATGAGAAAGTTATATGCAAAATACATTAACAAAATGAGAGATGATATCAATAAAATAGTCTCTTTAAAGTAATGTTAAGGAAAAATGACTAAAAATATATGTAGAGTTATGAGAGAAACTTAAAATTGCTAAAAGTAGTTAACATACCATATGAGGCTCTATTTGGGAATAAGGAAAAAGGTTTCATTCTTTTTATCCCATTTTCTACACTTTTTAATATGGTTTAACATTTTAAATACGTTGAATCCAAGGGTTTGGTTTTGATGATTAATAAAACTTTTTTATTACTTGAATTAAACTAATGATATTTTTGCTAAAATTTTATAAAGGAGAAGACAGTTTTAGAACATTAAAGGCATTTCAAAGGAGATTCCAGAGGTTCTAAAGGGCATAACCGGTATTTCAGCCACTTATGGAGCTCAAGGGAGTTGCATTCTCACTGGACCGTTGCAAACGATAGGGCAGCCTCCAGCCATATCTCCTAAGGTGCAACCACCTACGGTCATGCTTGCCACTCCAATGGTCTAGAATCCAAGTGGCACTGCAATGACAATTTCACAATGATCTTCTTCCAAATGGTCCAAAGTCTCTCCAAAATATATAAATATATAATCCATTGAAGAGAAACGAGATCCTTAAGGGTTCCGAGGCTAATCATGAATCAAACATAAATAACCCTTTCAAGTTTCTCAAGTGTATTCACTCCAAGGTACTGTCAAAATCAAAGAGCTTCAAGGCCACATCATTACCACTTTAAGAAAGTTTGAATTCACCATAAAGTACTTATTATTTTATCATTTATTGTTAAGTTTTAATAGTGTGTACATCTTAGCCTAGTCAAAGGCATTTTTGTATACACTTTGCATCTGTTGTACTAAGTTTCTGGTTAGCTCTGAAAGCTAGAGGGAGTTATTGCTTAACTCTAGAAATTAGTGTGTATGAGTTGGTGATAAGCTCTGTGGAAAACTATCATTGTATGAGTTGTTGGTGAGCTCAAGGAAAAATAACATTGTGAGTTTCTGGTGAGCTCCTTCAAAACTAGATTGTAAGAGTTTTTGGTTAGCTTAGGAAACTGAAGGACATGTGATTCTATAGGGTATAGCGGAATCCAAGGTTGGGGAAACCTTAGAGAGTGGAGTAGGTGCTAAGGGGGCCTGAACCACTATAATTTCTTATGTTTTTATTATTGTTCATAGTTGTATTCTTCCACTGCATTTTTATTTTTATACTTGCAAAACCCATTTGTTTTTCCCATACCTTTAAAATTCTAACTTTTCCATACACCCTGCTTATCATAGCAGGTCAGGGTCTAACAAAATATATAACAACCTTTCTTCTTTGTATTATTATTTATATTTTCTATTATTTTCTCTCATTTTTTCATATAAAAAGCCTGCATATTTTATCATTAATCACTTTATTTTCAATCATTATCTTTTATTACATCACATCATTTCTCCTCATTTCTTTTTATATTTTAATATTCCTTTATTCCACCTTTTTTCACCACTCTTTGATTACCCCACTAAAAATGAGGTCTAAAAGAAAAATCACCTACTTTTACATACACCTTAAACAAACTCTTTAATAAATTTTTGAAAAAAATAAAATGTTAGGTCTGATTTAAATTATCCATAAACCTTGGGTATGGTGTGAAAGTTTTCCTTTCTTTATTAACAACCCACATATAATTTTCATAAATCGCACTTATGTAGTTTCTCTATTTTCTATTATCATCTCTATTAGTCTACAAGAGTATGATCAACCTTATTCTTTACTGATTCTAACCTAAAGAATAAAAGAATAGCAAAATGGAAAGGAATGTATGTGTTGGAAAGTGGTTGTTGGGGAATTTGTGCAAGTGACTAAGCTACTCATTCAACTTAGGAGTTAAATTGCCATGAACACCCTCATAATTGATTCGTCACTTTTTGACTCAATTCTTTTTTACCTTCTATTCACTTTAGAGCTTGAAGATTTTACCTTTTCTTCTTCATTTTTTTGTAAGCTTTGGAAACTTTTCTTCTTTTTCATTATAAGTTTTCTTGTTTTTTGGTTGAGGTCTAAGGAAGAATGAGTCATGTATTAGCATTTGCAATTTTGCCAAGAAAGAAAATTTTGCTAAGCCTCAAAGGAGAAAAATTCATTAAATTTAAAGAAATTATCTATAATTTTGCCAAATTTCTTCCCTAAAAAATAAAAAAATTAAAAAAATAAGAAAAATTAAGAATTTTTCATAAAATTTTTTATTAAATCATAATAAATTTAATTACATATTTAAAATAAAAAAATCACTTTAAATGTCAACATATAAGAAATAAAGAAAACATACAAATAACATAAACATCGATAAAATGAATTTCTAATATAAAATATGACTAAAGGAGAGATTTAAGCCACACAATTGTTAAATATATGCATATAATGTGAATTATAAAAATGAATATTCTAAAATCATGTTATCACCATACCTCACTACCCAACAAAAAACTCTTGTGGGCTTTAATGTCATCATTATCGTGAATTTGCTCTTATGATTTCTCCTAATGACCATAGAAGTACAAATATAGGTTAATTGGTTCAAAGATAGAAGATATAGATGCTTTGGTTCTATTATCTAGTAGAAGATATAGATGCTTTGGTTCTATTATCTAGGTAATATGGTATCTTGCCATAATATTGTTAAAAATAATTCCCAAAATCTCCAAATGATGGTCATATAGTATACACCCGTAATTAGACCCCCATTTACTTCTATGCACACCAATAGATACCGCGGTTATACTATTTTATTAGGTCATCATCTTCTCTATAGGTCACTTTTTCTACTTTCATACTTTCTCATATAGGATCTTATAAGTACTCATCCACCATGATCATTATCATTTGAAGCATGTTGGAAGTCTACTTTTTCTATGAATGGGTTAAGAGGCCTTTGTTTACTTGAAATGTTATCAATACTATTACTCCTATAACCACCATCACTACCACCACCACCATCATCATCACCACCACTATTTTCTATTCATGAAGAAGACCCCATGCTCAATAATAATTTAAATTAAATGGATTAGAAGCATCTCATGGTTGAAAAATGTTTCTAAATCTTATCAATGGATCAAAGTCATCTATTAGGGTTCTCTCTTCCTCCAATATTCTGTGCACATTAACTCCCTATTTATAAGCTATATTAGCAATAACTGATTTTAGTTCTCCATCTTTAGTATCTAAATCATTAGAGTGTAGCCACTCAGATAAGGGGTTTCCTCTTCCATCATCTTTTTTCAAGTGAACACAATGCCCTATATCATTAAATGCAATGGATCTTCAAGAGTGAATAATATTATGCTCATATGATGATGGAGATATTATCTGGCTTATTATTCTACACGCCAACAGCCTTAATTTTGGGGTATCTGTACCATAATAGTGTGATAGCGTACATGGCAGGTAGTTGGCAATTGCAGAATTTAATGTAGGTCATTGGCCAACGAAAATCTTTGCTTATAAATTTAGCGTGGCGACATAGGAGAATGAGAGAGGAAGAGAGAGAGAGAGAGAGAGAGAGAGAGAGAGAGAGAGAAATGATAGAGAATTTGTATTTCATATCGATTATGCTATCATGAGAATTTGGGAGCATTTAGATATAGAATTATGATTTAATTGATAAAGTTTTTAATCCATTAAAAAGAAAATTTTATCAAATTTTTATGTAGTTGAAAGATTTTAATATCACTCATACATCTTGAATGAACCTCTCATGATATAGAATGAGTACTATGGTTTGGATTCAAGGGATACAGTGTATATATGCTTTTATGTATGAAAAATGGAAATGAAATTTGGATGCTATGAACAATAATTGTGAATAGTGTACATGAACAGTAACTATAAACAGTATTTATGCAAAGAAATTTTGACTATGAAAAGTATATGTAAAGTATTTTTAAACAATAATTTTGAATAGTGAATAGTAAACAGTGAACAATGAACAATAAATAGTAAACAATAAACAGTAAATTATGAATAGTAAAATTAAATCCTTTCCCTTGCAGGAGACTAGCCATTTTTAGAAAGAAAGACAGTGGAAAGGTGTAAATTCAAACCCTAAAAGAAAAGTTCTTTCATTCGCAAGCCTTGGGAGGCAAGGGTTTTGTGTGAAAGCTTAAATCCTTAGATTTTGGTTAAGTAAGAAATAATTTTCTAAACTTATATATATTTCTTTTCCCATTTACATGATTCTTATGCATTATGTTTAGGCTATATCGAATTCATTTGTGCTTTGAATTCTTGGTTTGAATAGTTCGAATGAGGCTTTATTATTTTGAGCATGCTTTACATGTTTTCCCCATATTGTCTCTTGTGATTAATGGTTTTATGAATTTTGCCTCACATATGTTTGATGAAAAGCATAAGTAAAAGATATATTTTATTTAAGGACCTTATTGGGTGAGTCTAGAGTATGCATGACATGTTAAAGTATTGAAACCATAGTTATTTATATTAGTAATGTTGCATGATGTATGAGATGGGGCTTGGGCCACATAGGAAAGATGATACGTAGTATGACATTTGGTGTGCATCATGCACGATGGTATGGGTGATTGAGATGTGCACATAATAATGATGATGATGATGATGATGATGATGATGATGATGATGATGGGACAGTTTACCTTACCTATATGGCTAAGAGATGAGCTTGAATCGGTAGATGTGATGAGATGCACATGACTTGAATAATAAGGGATTTGATTGGGCAGGTATGTGGCATGGGTATGAGATACACATGATCTAAATAATAAGGAGTTCGATCGGGTAAACATGTGACATGTTCATATCTAGATTTATATTCATGATATGATTTGAGAGTGGCTATTCATGCTACATAATCATTGTTTTTGTGGGGCTATGTAGTAGCCCAAGATTCATGGACATGGCATTAAGTTGGGTATGGTCAATGGATTTATCGATTGTCAGACTTGGTTGAGGTGTATGATTTATGTAAAACCTAGTATGAATTTTATAACTATATTTCATATGATTAGCTGATGGGCAGATGAGTGATGGTTCAAGTGTGACCCAGGAAAGTCATATGTTACTTTTACTTACTTAATTATTTAGTTGTCCAACTCATCCTATTTTTAAATCTTAACAGGTTTACTTCACAGAGCCTAATCTAGGGTTAGAACTCTAGGCAGGGAGAATTGATGCAATTTATATAATTGGGTTATTTCATTTTAATATATAATTGAATCTTGTAGACGTATGGAATGTGTATGATCATAATATTTATTGTAATGTGCAGGATGTGTTGTAATTGGTAATTTTAATGGGAGACTGTACTCTTAAAAGATGATAAACTCCATCCAATTATGTACTTATATGTGAATTATGGTCATTAATGTGGTTGTAGTGATGTAGTTTGTGCCTATGTAATTCCTACTCACTTAGTCAATCTTATTACTATTGAGAGATAATCGGTTGACTAGTAAGTGGTGCTCATTTCTGTTAGGGTTCACTGGCGGTATACTACAAACAATTCCATTATTCACCTATGAAAGAAAATTTAGATTTATTAATATTTAAAAAAAAAGGTGAACAACATATTGTTATTTACTATCCTTTACTTACATGACATCACTTTACTTCTTTATTAAATTACTACATTCATCTTAAATAATCCCTTAGCATCGTGGAAGTACATCAACTATAGCATTAAAGAAAATAAGTATTATTAATATATGATTCCTAATCAACAAACTATCTTTAAAAATAATACAATTGCATTAAATTGTATACAATTACTTCACTACAAGATTCCCAACATTAGGATTATTAAGAAAAAAGTTTTCAAATACCTTAAAAGTTAAAGTGCCAAGCTAGGTATCTTGACCTATATGCTGCTCATAATGATACTTCAGACTTAAGTAATAAGTTGCTAAAATTAAAAATTAAGTTAGTTAATATAACCGAAAAAGATTTACACTTTTTTCATGAAATTAAAACTTATTAAATTATATACTCATTAGCTATATGTAGGGAATGATTAAGCATTACTTTCTCAATGAGTCTCTATAATTTAAAGAACCAAATCTATTCCCTTAGGAATGTTCTCTTTAATTGCTTACATAATAAAATGAATGGATTCATAGATGGAACCCACGGATGGATATATTTTTGTGTCTATTATTTTTAAAGCTCAATCATAGGTTCTAATATGTGCAACACCCATAATAGATCCCAAAATATAGCTATCATGATAATATCCTGTGCTTTTTTCCTCTCTATCATTTCTTTATTTTGAGGTATGCCACTGTCAAAATTTAAAGTTGTTATGAGAGCTTGATGAGCCTTGTGCAAGCTATCCAATACAATGTAATTTGAAACAAATTATGTTTTATCAAAATAAATAATTTCTTTATCATATCTAAATGTCATATAAAACATAAAAGAACCTAAATTATGGTTATATTTCAACTTGGTCATTATACATGTATTTTAAATTATTTTTTGCATAGTTGGAAGAGAATAAATATCCTATAATATAAAAATCAATATAATCCAATATAAAAAATATCTCTCTTCCAATGTTTTTCAAACATTTTTGTAAATACTTTCATTGTCAATAAAAATTTGCACTACATGATCTATATTAACCTATTCAATCATTTTATTCTAATTTTTACTCAATATAGTGGACGTCCTTTATAAATGATGATGCATCTATTGATTTTATAAATGCTAATATGCCTTTGCAATACACTATTATTTTATTGATATTTTTGTTAAGGTTGTCCATCCATCACATATGATGGTTACCCCATAAGTGTCCCAATGACATTTTTGACTTTTATCTAGTTATTTATCTCTATTATCTCTTCCTTCAATATTTTTCATAATTTTTTCTTCCTATAAGGAGAGTTTTACATTCTCTCCCTCTCTTGAGTGATAAGTATAAAGTTCTTAAATGCAACTGTATATCTGCTACATATGCTAAAATTCCATTGTAAAAAAAAAAGATACAAATATTTCAAGCTAAGAAACAATGCCACTTCTCTTATTAAATATTTGCTTCAATGTTTTTTTTTCGTGCTACCCCCACTTGACCATATAATTTAGGCTTCACTACTTTCATCCTCTTACTGTGTCCAAAATATTATTTAATCTTATCCTTTTACCACTTCCACCACCCCACTGCCACCACTAACCTCCATAATAGACCCTTGAAATGTTAGCCTAATATTTTTCAATCTATTAATCTACTTTGCTCCCCATTACTTTGCTCTAGATGCATGTATAGCTTTCCTCATGTCGTGATCATTATCCTTCTCATCATCTTCATCATTAACATCTATAGAATATGAAAATCTATATAATTTTTTAAAAATATTTCTCTCTCAAATCTAATTGTAAGCTCCCTCTCATCCTGATTTTTAAAATTTTCATTGCTAGGGTTTTCCCCATTCTTGGGTAGAAACATGGGTGGGGGATTATTATGGATAAGTCATGATTTTGATGGGGGAAATTACATGATTCATCTTATTTTCATGGGATTTCAAGGGGAAAATGAATAATACAAAAATTGGGATGTTTTAATGATGTTTAAGCATGCAAAACCCATCTATAATGTTGTCCACGAAGTGGATAGCAATCTATTTGGTCATTAGCAGGGGTTGTGGTGAGATGGACAGTTTGGTCAGCTTGTTCAATGTTTTTAGGATGTAATTGATGCATTTAAGATGTATTTGTAATCTTTAGGATATTAGGAATAAGTTGTATATTGAGGGAACCTCATGAATCTTGGTGTAAGTTGCTAAAAATTGGAAATCTAATGCATGCTTATGACCTATTTAATAAAATGAGTGAATAGGAGATAGTGGCCAGCAAGGTGGAATGATTTGAGACTTAATTGAGTTATTATTTATGATATTTTGATGACAAATAAGTTGAATACATATTGTATATAGTTAGAAATGCATGGAACTTGTATCTTATTGTTAAAAATTTATAAATCAATCATGTACATAACTTGTTTAATGAATTATATGAAAGTGTAATTTAGAAAGAAAGATGATCCTCCACTAAAACAAGTGTTGAAAGGTGTAATTACTTGTTAACAAAGTTGTCATGGTATTAAAAGTATCAAATATGAATTTAGTAATGTTGATAATGCAAGTAAGTTGCTAAATCATTGTGGGGATTCATAGTTAAGTTATGTATAGTACATGCATGATGAAATGTCCCTATATGAGGCATATAGGTAAATTGAATTGTGACACATGTCATTTGTGCATGATTATTCAGGCATTGATGGGAAGCTGAAAGATGAAATTTGAGGATTTATTAAATTATTTCTAGTCAAGTAAGTAGGTTGCTTTTGTTATGTGGAACGCATGGTTGGGGATAATGAATATTTCATTAGCTTGTATATGGGCATTTTAGCCCATTTGATTATACGAAATTGTTTATATGCTTAAAAGGATTTTGAGATAGTATCCCTTGATGTTGAGTATCATGTTTTCCTAAGTCTTGATTGGACCATGTATTGCATGCTTAGTTGGGAATATGGGTATTCCCTGATTGTATTTAAGGTTATGTTTATGTTGAGTGGAAGTAAATTTTGATGGGATCAGGATTATCCCATGGCTTGAGATTAATTGTAACATGTGATGGTTTGGGTTTTTGTGAGAATATGACTTTTATTATACATGTGTAAGTTAATGGGGTAAGAATTATCCCTTGAATTGTAAATGTTTATGATAACTTATAAAGTAGAGGTCGAAACACGGGAATAGGTAGTATTCCTTGATCATGATTAGAATACTAATGATAGAAGATATGTGTTTGAGCAGGGATCATGCATATCCCAAAAGCATATTATTATCTTGGAATAATGAGGACTTAAACCTTGTGAGTATATGTTTATGGATGGCATTATCCAGAATGGTATATGTTTTGAATTACTTCTCCAGTATGAGATGTGAGTGCGTGCTTAAGTTTGATATATCATAGAATGTCTTGTTTAGTAATTATGATTTTATGAATTGATGGCTTAGAATATGTTATTCCGTTACCTTGTTGATTATTGTTTTCCATTCAGCCTACTTAACTGAGTTCACTCGAATTCACGCTTTTATTTTAAATTTTCAGCTGACAGATCAAGTAAAGAATCCCAACTATGGGTTGGGACTAGTGATTAAGAGTAGAAGACATTTTGATGGTATAATGGAATGTTAGGATTAAATCCCTTGTGTATTTGTATAATGGTAATTTCATTATGTATTGTATGATTGTAGTTAAAAAGATTCCAAATGATTTAAAAGAGAAATGTATTAGCATGTCATATGAATTATTGATAATATTGTATATGGATCTATAGAATCCTAGTGATATATATTGCCATTATGATACAATTACGATCTTGGGAAAGTAGCTATGGGTGTGGGTGTGAATTTGTGGTTAATGTTGTTTTTTTGTGATTGTTTTTGTGATTATAAAATTTATAAAATTATATATTAATGTATGCATAAGTATAGATCTTAATATTTCAATAGAGACTCTGATAGATTTTAGGCAAAATATTTTTCTTAAAAATAGAAAAATTACAAGGTAATGTAAAAACGCATAGGCCCAGGTATGGGGTGTTACAATACCCTTCCAATAATTTCTCATGCTCCCAAGCCACATCTTATAGTTTAGTTGTACTACTTTTTCTCAAATTAAACATATTAAACTTTAAATAAAGACATTGATTACTCTGATAACTTCATTAAAGTTAAAAATAATGAGCATTTGACTATATGAATATCCCTACTAAGTTAAGAAATTAAATTATTAAAACATAATTTTTAAAAATTATAATTAGTAATATTAATATTATATACCCATAATTTGTTTCTAAAAACTATATACAAAAATTAGAGTTGAAAATTACAAGCTATTTAAGTAAATAAAATGGTTAAAAATATTTATTATTCAAAATATTTTCTAAAATATAGATATTATATATTTTAAAATATTTTAAATTTGAGAAATCACATTATAATTTTTTATGACCAAGGTACAAAAAATACAGGAAATAAAATAATAAAATATTAACTAAAAAACTTTATTTATGTTAAATAAAGCTATTTTTTGAGATTAATTAAGTTTATAAAAAATCTCAAAAAATTAAAAATCTAAAACCTTATTCCTATACTTTATATACTAAAATTAACGCTATAGATAATTATATTACATACTATTAAATTAAAAAATTATTTAAAAATTTTTAATTATAAAATAATTTATAAAAATATAAATATTATATATTTTTAAACCTGTAAAAATAGAGAAATCCTTCCATATTTTTTTTACAATTAATATATGATAAATATAATAAATAAAACTAAGAAAATTAAAAAATATATTTAATGTAAATAGATTTCTTTTCAGCATTTAAAAAGTAAAAAAATAAAAAATGCCTTCTATTTGTTGTAGCTACTAATCAACAAAGCTTCATGTTTTGTAAAATCATGCTAAAATAGAAATTTTAAGGTTGATCATATAGACACGCAGCTCCTCTTCATATGTGATCATATTACAAAAGGTCGTACGAGTTTAGAGTATATCCCAACAGGTGATATGTTTTCGGACTTGCTCACCAAGCTTATTTCAGGATATTAGTTCCATAGGCATATTGACACGCATTTAGGTGCAGTTGATAAGTTTATTACTTTCTCTAATAGTTATTGTATTTGTTACTTTTGTCATTAAACATCCTATGGATGACATTGTATTACTTTGATGCATTTACAGAAATAATATAAGATTTATTTTCTTTTATTCTACTGTATGCATGCCTTATTACTTTGTATATCATTTATGTGATAGCCCATATTTCAATAATAATAGCCATTAGACATGATAATTAACTCTCTCACATGAGTGATCTCCCTGATGCTTGAGTAGTAGTCAAGATGATACTCTAGATGTATTGCTTTTCATTATATTCATAAATGATGGTTTTTGTGTAAGGATTGTTCTATAATTTTATGAGTCACCTCTAATGAAAAGAGATGAGACTACTTAGTTAGTCGAATGCAGAGAATTGTCATACCTCTGCGTAGCCTAAAATAGTCGAATGAGTGGGAGCATCTGGACAAGGTTTGTATGGTGTTTAGAACTTGGCTAACCTAAGAAGGAGCTCCACCATAGCATGCATTTCATATTGCATGTGTTTAAGTCAACCAATTTAAAGGAGTGACTAAATAGATCCCTACTTCAATACTATGTTAGCCTTGTGTATTGTTTGAATCCTATTTATACCCTTTAGAATTTACATCTTTGTCATGAAGTTAAGACTTGATGTTGCTACTTTAGTCCATATCCAAGAAGCATATCAAATTATTCCAACAGATCATTCTAGGAAAGTAGTTAAGTTAAAATGAATTGACATGAGATTCTAGACAAAATTATCTAATTAACATAGTTTGTTTGTTGCCCATTGCCTAGGCAATCATGTGAATATTTGTTATTTAGTATGATCATAAGTACGAACAAATAGATATGAATCAAATAGGATCATATTTGGTGATTGAGGGATCAAGGGTGTTTGAATCTTGTGTGATGCGATAATTTGGGGTATAATGAGACTTCATAAGGTAGCTACTATGTTAGATTAATGATGTCTTAATGAGACTTCATAAGGTAGCTATTATGTTAGATTGATGATGTTTGAATATAATGCTCCTAAGTTTTGTATTTTCTCATTTTGATCACACATTCAATTTTTCATGTATGAAGAAATGAAATCGATTTTGAATGCTTTCTATATAATGGTGTACACTATATGAGTGTGTACGAGTGGGAGTTGTAGCACAGTACTAAAATCATGTGTGTCTATACCCATATGTTATGGTATTACATATATTGCTTTGGGAGAGTAGTTTTATAATTGGTTTAGGATTCTAAAAGTAAGTTCTTTATAAAAGGAAACTCTTTTTCCTACATAAGGGTTTAAGGAGTGAAACCCTCATATGTACAAGCGTCTCCTCCTCTCCCCAAAAGTTAGGGCATTCTCTAGGTTTCAATAAGAGTTCTCTAGGATCATCATCACCATCCTAGGGATTTGGAACATGTTTTTGGTTATAGACCCTGGTAGCTTACACTTCATCAAAGTGAGTCTTTCGAAAAACTATTTGGTTATAATTACATCAAGTTTTAGAGGTAATTCTTCTATTCATAATCCTTCAATATCATCTATTAATATATTTAATTTTTCATCAATTACAATAGCTAGGGGATGAGCAGATTTGAGGCCACACCTTGGAGCTTGGCCTTCTTATCATACTTCATTTGTCAACCTTAGTTCTCCATTCTTATCCCTAAACAAGTCATCACAGTTTTGGTGGAAATTGAGTCGATCAACCAACAAGTTCAACCATCATCTAATTTTGACAACATTGCTTTCACTGTTGAGAGTCTTACTGATTGAATTCATTACAAAGTCAAAGAGTGTATTGTGAAGGGTTAGGGTTAAAAACCTACACTTGATCTGCTCTGCATGTCCTTGGAGTTTCAGAGCCCTTTGGGCATGTTCTCTGCTTGTCCTAGCATTCTCTAAAAAAGACACTAATAAGACTATCTCAATATTAGATGTAGGATCCTTTGAAAGCCAATTTCACATATGCATAAATGTTAGGTAAAAGAATGGCTCTAATGGATGCCTATTATTGCAAGTGGTGACTCACAAAGAATTATCCTCAAAAAGTATGATAATGTGATACGATACTTTTTCTCTTTGTTTAAAGGTTTTTTATTAACAAATTTGTTTCCAGAATTATTTGCGATTGTTTGAAGGTGAAACTGTTTGCTTTTCATGCCTTTTACACTTTTGTTTAGCATCTTAATATGAATTTTGTTGTCATTTTTATCTTGGGGACTTGACAGTTTTACTTAGAAACTATAAGCTTAAATATTGACACTTGGACATTATCATTTTGTTCAGCTGGCAGCCAAGATGGTAGTTGTGTCATCTGGAGCTTGAGACCTAGTTAATTGCAAAGGAACTTCATGATAAGTGTTGCACAGAAGCCATAACAAGCATTTGTTCATCCAAATATGGCCACAAAGTACTCACTTCAGCCATTGACAAGTACTTGACCCTCTGGAATGTCATGAGTTGAGTGGGGAAAAGATATCTCATGTAACGCTTCAGTACGTCCTTCATACAAGCTCTTCAACACTTTCCACTTGCCTGGCTTGTTGCTCTAATATGCACTTATCCTTGTAGACTTGAACATTGGTGGCACAACTACATTACTTGTTTCTATATCTAATGTAGGTAATGGCACTGGCCCTCAGTCTGTGTTGATGGTTCTCTTCCATTTACAGTGGCTGTTGCAACTTTCAACTAGTATGGGGATCTAATATATATTAACAACCCCAATGGTGTGATCCTTTGTAGCACCCTGCCGGCCCACACCACCCCTGGCCGATGGTTGGTACATATTGATCCCTAAATGTGCTGGCCAATGTACAATTTTTAATAAAAATTTCGGCAG
>JAYJMB010002795.1:0-42543 GCA_036873735.1 Pouteria campechiana
CTACTGACAGTCCCATGAATGTTGGATTGTGTAGAGTTAAGAAATAGAAGTCCCTTTTGAATAGAGATCCTACGTGGTAAAGCGTAGCCTGACGAATTAGGTATCTGTGTTAGAGTTCTCTAACAGCTACAATACCCCCAGACAAACTTTTTATGCAGGCAGATTTGTCTGATACTTACTTCAAATAAATTAACAAACAAAGCTCTGCTACAGTGACTTACTATAGTTAAAATTTGTTATTTTCAAATATCAAAAATTCAATACTCTACAGCAGTTGTTTCTTAAGAACAATATTCTTCCAAGTGGTTCACAACCTTTTTGGATTGTAAAAGTAGACAATCCATTGAAGGAGAATGAAATGCTTAAAGGTTCTAAGTGCTAAACAAGAATCAAACATCAAGAGCCCATTCAAATTTTCAAGTGCAGGATTGCAAATATTTATTCTAACCATCTGCCACATTTCAAAAAATTTGAGTTATAGAGATTTTGAAATATGGTTAAAGATGTCAATCTCAATACTCTATTCAAAATCTCATACTATCCAAAGAAAGAATGAAAAGGCAACGGATGGAAGAAGAAGTTCAGAGAGAAAAACACATTTGTTTGAGTATAAAAAAGTCCAAATTTGTTTGGAATCAACTGTGGACAAAGTAAGAGACAAAGAGACTTTGTCCAGCTGGAAAGTGACTTTGATTAAAAAGAGACTTTTTCTAATATTAACTTGAGACAAATGCAATGAAGCGTCGGACAAAGTAGAGTGACTGAGTTTGTCAGAATTTATTATCTTCTTTCCAAAACTTTGAATCAGGTCAGAGCTGCAGCATCTCCTCTCTATTAGTTGCCTAAACCAACTATTCACCTTCTTCTATATTAAAGTTGGCACTGCAGAACAGCTTTAAGCAAATGGGAATTAATTAAAAGATGACATTTTCAAATAGGAGATTATCAGAATGGTCTTCTAAATTTATTCTTGCCCATCTACCTTCGTCTCTACATTCAATGAAAATCATTTTCCTCTAACAGTCAAGTTTTCAAGAAAGCTATTTAAGGAGAAGAGGTACGACAATTCAAAGGTGGTCAAGGAGTATTTTTCAAGAGCTTAAATCTTTTGCAAAACCAAGAGCTTCAACTTCCAAATATCCATTCTAAAGCTTCAATCTTTTAAATCTTCAAGGCCTTCTTATTCATATATTAAGAGAAGATCTTCTGCAATACAAAGAGCCATAAAAATCCTTAAGCCTTCCCCTATGCTTTCATTGAGATATTTGTAAAAGTGTGCTTAAACTATTTTATCCATTTCTTTGTAAATGCTTTGAGCTAATAGTATGGATTAGACTCAAGAAGGGATGTAACTATTTATTGAGATGAGTCATTAGTTTACATCCACTGGAACTGGAATCTAGAAGAGTGTTGGGAACACTAATTTATACCCCCAGGAGCTAGAATTCAGATGAATGTTGGGAATACTTATTTATACACCCTAGAGATGAAATCTAGAAGAGTGCTGGGAACACTATTGTATTTCTATTATATGGGATATAGTAGAACCCAAGGCACAAGGAGAGTGTGCTCTGGAAGAGTAGAGGTAGAGATGGGGTTCTTGAACCACTACAAAAATCATGTTGTTTGTGTGTGTGCCTGTTTACTCTGTCTAGCACTTTGATGCTTTACTGGTTAGCTTATATTACATAGCCCACAAGCATGAAAGAGGGTGAGTAATATTACAGGGGTCAGGTGATTAATTTTTATAAACCCAATTCACCCCTCTCCTTTTGGGTTAAGTCACCCTATGGGACCCAACAGATTGAACTTAGATAACTTTAGAAATTTTTTCTACTATTTGTATTGTCACCATGATAGTAGTCCCATTTGCATATGGTTATAACCATTAAGTACCCTTTTGATGGATTCTTTGAATATGATTGACAATTGTAAATGGCCATATATGATTTAATGAATGGGTATGTGCATTATGACTAAGAACAATGAATTGGAATATTCATATGTATTGGTTAACAGGGAAATTATTATAGACTTTTCATTTATTAGATTGATTCTAAAGTCATGAAAATATTGGAGTAAATCTAAATTGAGAATGTTGGTTCTATATTTGTAGTAATAGTGAAATTGCATATGGATGTATGGCATATGATATAAATGATAAATTGTTTTTGTGATTGTTTGTGTAGTATTGACTATAAATTATGAAAGAGGTTTAAGAATGAGCATGATAAAGGAATCAATTTCTATGCCTTAAGTGAGTTTGAGATCATGTGTTTAGAGTAATTGGATCTTGGGAAAATAAACACTATAAGCATTTCTAAACTCCTGTTGCTGTAGTAATGCCATCATCTATGCTACGTTGGTAATAAATGGTTAAGATTGAGAGAGAAGCAATGGGGCAAGAATGTAATTTCCCATGCAAGCAACAGCGAGTAGCCAACCCCCTTCTCTTCTTCTAGATGCTTCAGACCCAAAACACACCCTAGGGTTTTGCCTCTTCCTCTCTAGGAATCCACCCCAAAAACCCAACCTAGCGAGCAACACATGAGTAGCTAGTCCCCTTCTCTTCTTCTCAATGCTTAGTACCCAAAATCGACCCTAGGGTTTTGCTTCTTCCAATCTAGAAATCCGCCTTAGAAACCCAACCCATAGAATTTCATTCCAGAAATTCGCCCAAGCCAAATCCTCGCGATAGCGCATTACCTGAGCCACAACCCAAGCCAAACCCACCACCTGAGCCACAACCCCATCGGATATTAGAGCCACCTTCATCACCTCTAAAAACCCAACCCACAAAATTTCATTCAAGAAATTCGACCAAGCCAAATCCTCTCGACAGAGCTTCGCTTAAGCCATAAACCAAGCCAAACCCACCACCTGAGCCACAACCCCATCAGATATTAGAGCTACCTTGTTCTATCACTAAGCTAGGCTAAGGTAGACTAGAGACCAAATCCCCTCCTTTGCTAGAATGACCATCTTGAACCCTTCCACCTGCCAAGCTTCATCTACCTGTTCCTACAACCATCACCATCCGAAAGAAAATTAATAGAGTAGGTTTTAGGTCTCTCCACATTATGATTTCTGATGAACTTTTAAGGTACCCAAATAGATCTCTCTCTCTCTCGATCTTTTTTATTATTAATTTTTGGTGTCTGAGGTTTTTCTATTGGGTTGATGGAAATGTGAAGCGGTGGAAATAGCATAAAGCATTTTTCACATTTTGCCATTTTCTCTTATATTTTTGTTGCCTAATCATCAGATGGTTATGATTTTCATGTTACATCTCCTCTCAAATGGATGTTAGAGAGCTTGAGACAATCTATGGTTAATGGGTCATTTTCTAGACTTCTTCATGCAATAAGAAGGACAGCTTATGCTATAGTGCTCTAATGCATTAGTTATATGTTGGACAGTAATTCATTAACATTATTTTATCACTTAATTACCACATGCATTTGTTAATCAATAGGAAATTAATAATCATGCTTGTGGGAAGATCCTGACCATTTAGTTTGTATGTATTTAATCTCAAGTATCTATTTCTTTCTTTCTCCTCATGCATCATGCATAACTTCCAATTGTATTATATGATTAGTTGAATTGAGTGCTACATTGACCTAGAGTTGCTTTTTCCTATTTTTGATCATTAGAATTAATTTTAATTAATGGTTGTTGCCTTTACCTAATTTTGTTTTTTCATGTCAATAATGCAGAAGACCAAGTCAAAAGGTCCAAAGACAAAAATAGTATATCTTATTTTTAATTATCAAATATGAAAACATCTATTAACAATCGTAGCAATCTATTTCCTCAAATAAACATATGTCTTGTCAAAGTCTTTAAGATCAAGCATTTTTGAAAGTTTAAGGCTCTTTAATCTTTCTTCCACATACATAAATACACATTTCACTGGAATAACTTTTCCTTATAGTGCTTTAAACATCAAAAACTCCAATAAAAGGGTCTATCCCTTTCCAAGCTACACACCTTCCAACTCATTATGGCTTTTGTCTTTGTCAATATCTTTGTTAGTCCTCCAATCAAGGAACATTGATACATGGCTTGAATGTCATCACTGTCATCAGCTTTTGCATTCTCTAAGCAATCCCTTTATCTCTCAATTAGTTTAAAGAGAAAAGATACACTACAAGCATTTCTAAACAAGTAGTTGTTGTAGAAACATCATCATCTACCATATGTTGGTAATAAATAGTTGAGATTGAGAGAGAAGCAAATTTACAATGGCCACTTTAATTTTACTATGAACACAGAAAGTGAACAAAAATGGAAGGTAAAAGTAATGTTAGGCCAAGGGTACTGGTGTAAACATGTAATAAAATATACATAAAAATAAATTTTAAATAAATATGAAATATTATTATGACCATATTAAAATAACCTAATTTTCATAAAAGTTATGATTTATTTTATTGAAAAGTTAGGATTGCAACAACAAAAGACAATATTGATTATAAAAAACATAAAGTTGGTAAGGGAGATAATGCCTTATTTGATTAGGTATAATAGAAAACTAAATGAAATTGTTAAATGGGATTGAGATCTTCTACATATACTTTCATTGAAAATAAAAAATGGAAAGATTTTTTTATAAAAAAGGAGAAAAATCATGCAAAACCATGAAAAAGAGAGGCCTTGAAAAACTTTTAGAACAAAGTTTGGGAACACAATATTGAAGTTTTAGTTGCATAAGATTATTTTTATGGGAAACTTTATTTGATTAACTTGTTATGAAATTCACAATCATTTGTTATATAATTTTACATAATTGCCAATTATTTTTGAAAAAACTATAATATTTGCCCATATGATTATAATCATGAGTATTTCTGTTGGGTTGATGGAAATGAGAAACGGTGGCAACAACGTATATCATTTTTCACATATTTTGCTATTTTCTCCATCGTCTATAGTAATAGGAGTGCATTTTCATGATTTGTGCATAAATTGTCATAAATAGTTTTGTGGATCATCATGAACATTATTCATTTTCAACGTAGAAAAAAATTTGTGTTCAAGTTAAACTGTGGGGAGCTAATAAAACTGCAGGGTGTTCTAATGAGCAATCATCATAGAGGCATTTTTGATCCTATATCTATCAAATGATAGTAGCATTTCTAATTTCATATCCAGTACAAGTTAGTGGACTCAAACTACCTACTACTTCGACCCCATTCCTTTTTTGGTTATCAGTCTGTGGTATTTATGATTTCATGGCAAATTGACTGTACCCTTCTTTCAGTAGAATGGGTATATAGAAATCCATACAACTCCCAAAAAATGAAGATGTGTTCACATGTCATTATATAATTGTATTTCAGTTGAATGGAATTGGTAGTGAAACTACACATATTGGCATCCGCATGAGTACATTCGTATATTTATGCATTTTTTTATTCCCTCCTGTAGGTTGAAGGTGGGGTGAACACTTAATTGGTTCAAGGTTCGAGGGCTACACATTCACCCTTGATTTAATAGTGAGTTTCTGATCTGTGCATTTAGGCATGTTATTTGCAGCCACATTTAATGCATGTTTAGATTCTTTTTGATATGTTAAAGTGCACTTTAGTTGACCACTAAGTATTTCAATGCATTTTGGTAGAATGTGATGGATTCAGGTTAGTTGTGTTTTTCATGGATGTATTACAGCATTGTTGAATGTGTTGTTGTACCTCATGTAGTATTATTAGGGTGGATATGGCCATATATTATACTCATTTAGTGAATTTAATATAGTTTGTTGGTGCTGGGTCGAGGTCTCTTTTAATAGTAGGCAACTGCTGGTGATGTTAGTTATACTGTGAACATGGTTATGTGGATCATAATACAATTTGAAGTGGTATGTGACTTGGTTGCATCATACATGTCAAATGTGTCCTCTTGGTGTGCACCGTGGCTTCACCCTGTAATGTTTTTGTAGATAACTTGTCTCCTAGTAAATGCTTGCTAATATTTGTTATACAATAGACATGGTTTTATTGCAACATGAAGGTGGTATATTGGTGGAGTTTGTTGTTATTGCTATCTTCCCAATAGAGGACTACCATCCCTTTTCACAGGTGGGTATCCAGCCATTTGGTTAGCTACACTAAAGCTTTGCCTAGCATTGGACGATGGGTAAAAGTGCCTCTGTAGATACGCCTTCACCTCAAGCCAATGAAAGTCCATCCAAGGGGAACGGGCAATCAATTGGGGAAGCAGATATCCCCAATGTTGCTGAGAAATTGAAGCCACACATTAGACTGGACTTCAAGAGTGAAGAAGCAGCAAGATCATTTTACAATATGTATGCAAAGGCAGGTGGATTTAGTATTTGGAGAAATAGCTGTGGGCATTGAGATCCACTAGACAGGTGGTTTGGAGACAGTTTGTATATTCTCATGAGGGTGTTTGGGCAAGGTGTGGAGTTAGTAAGGAAATGGGGAATACTGCTAGAAGAAGACCAAATCGGCATTCTGCTCGGGTGGCATGTAAGGCATCCATAACAATAAAGAAAAGTAGCTCTCGCCAGTGGGTGGTGACAAAATTCTGGGAAGGGCACACACATGAGTTGCCCAATGGTGAAGAGACCTTATTTTTGAGGTCCCATCATGTCTTGCATGACGAAACACAGAAGCTCTTGAAAGACTGTACCACTATGGGGATTGGTCCATCAATGGCATTTAAAGTGGCTATAGAAAATTTAGAGCTATGAAAGGATTTGACATTCAAAAGAACTAATGTGAGGAATGAAATGTCCCACATCCGTAGAAGACTCGTTGGCCGTAATGCTGAAGAGATGCTGGAAAACCTGCCTCAAAAAAAAGACAGAGACCCGAATACATTTGTAGCTCTTAAGAAGAATGAAGCTGGGCAGCTTGTATCTTTGTTTTGGACTGATGGTCATTCAAGAGTAAATTTCATGGCATTTCAGGACATCCTTTGTCTAGACACAATATACAAATGCAATCGGTATTCGATGCCATTTGCACCTTTTGTGGGACTCAATCATCATAAGCAGACAATAGTGTTTAGTTGTGGCCTCATTAATGATGAGACAGTCGATTCTTTTGAGTAGTTGTTATGTTCATTCCATGACTCAATTGAGGGCCACACACCATCTGTCATCATTAGTGACCAGAACCAAGCAATCGAGGCAGTTGTTGAAACCATATTTGCTAAGGCCCGACACAAGTTCTGTTTGTGGCACATCCTCTGCAAGGTACCTAAGAGGCTTGTATAGGGAACACAATGATTTTCAGCAAGACTTCACTAAAGTGGTCTACAAAAGTGCTAGTCCCCAGGACTTGGAAGTCTACTGGCAAAGATTTTTAGCAGCCTACAACTTGTGGGGTCACCAGTGGTTGGCACAAGTATATGCAAGCCAACAAAAAAGGGTTTTGATCTCCCACAAGTCAACGAGGTGCTATGGGATGTGCAACAACCAAAGGAGCGAGGGTTTTTATGCTTTCATGGATCAGTAAACCGGACAATTGATGTCGCTTTATGAGTTTGTGAATAGGTTTGACATGGCACTTGCAAGAAGGTGTCTGGACGAGGTGGCAACTAATGTTAATAGAGAAGCATGCCTTCCGTATATACACATCAGTTAATTTCAAGGAAGTGCAGTAAGATATGTGGGAGAGTGACATATATTTAGTGTAATGTATTCTTGAAGGTGAAGATAGAGGTTTATACGAAGCCATAAATCCTGAGAATGCAAAAGATACACGGCTTATAGAGTACTCGCAATTGAAAAACAATGGAAATTGTAGCTGCCTTATGTGGGAATTGACTAGGGTTGTTTGTAGGCACTTATTTGCCATCTTTAAGCATTTGAGTATCATTGAGTTTCTATCATTTTTTGTTCTACAGAGGATGACTAGGAATCCCAAGCAAGGGATAGCGATGTTTTCAACTAATAATGTAGATCTGGACATGGTGGCTACGGATGATGTCACATTGTGTTTCCAATCGATACATAATGTAGTTTGTGGCCAACAGCGATTGATGTTGCATGCACTGAGCAGGGCAACAACTTTTGCGAGATGTAGGAGAGATGAAGAAATGGTACAATGGGATGGGTCCTAGTGTTGGGATAGAAGGGTTAGTCAACTCTCCAGCAATGTCAACATACGCTACCAAGATGGGTGATCATGAGCCCCTTAGGAATCCACTAGTTCCAGCTAGCCGAGGACGACCCAAGCGCAGGAAAAAAGGAGCCTTGTCCAAATAGTAAGGGCTAGAAGAACTTACCATTATGTGATCTAAAAAATAAATTTCTTATTGTTTTCTAGGTTGTAAAAGTGATAAACATTTGGTATATTTCATGTCAGTATTTTAGATTGATGATGCAATATTTTACCACTAGGTTTGTTTGATGTTTATCATTATATGGTGAGTTTATTTTTTTCAGGCAATGCGGATGGGATTGGGTGGCCTTACTCTATTTTTCATGGCTTGGTTTTTTGTTTGTTCGTTCGTTTGTGCTACTGTATGCTTGGTACCGCCTCTTGTACCACTATTTGTGTGGTTAGTTCATGAGGGTTCATCATTCCATACTAGTGGAACATAACATGACCATTGTGGTCCCACCAGAAAGCTTGGAAATTGCTTGTTGCATTGCTAGTAGGGTGTCATCCATGGCTTTGCATTGTCCTCTCATAGGGCAAGTATACATTATGTTCACACTATTCTCTACACTACTAGGTTGATCACTGTCTTCTTTTGCTGCCTCATTGTTGTTCCTTACAATTGCAACTTATGCTAACTATTATGTACTTTGACTGGAATGCTTGTAATTAAATGGTTGTGTTGCTAATAGGCTGTCATTCAGGGGTTTTGCATTGTCCTCTTACAGTGCATTTATACATTCTGCTCACACTATTCTCCACACTACCATGCGATGCATTATGATATGGCATTGCCTCTTTGCTCTTTAGAGGTTCATTAATTAGCAAAAGGAGTGGTGGTCCCATGTTAAAGCTTGCATGCTTACTGGGTGCTGGTTATTTGCTAGTGTATTGTCATCCGTAGGGTCACCATGCTGATTTACTTTTCATTTATAAATTTTGCACTTCCTTGCAGCTTAGCTATATTTTAGAATGGTTTTGGCAAATCCTGACATGTCTGTGCTCTCATGTTATGTAGGTGTTGGCTGGGATGTCTAGGGTTGGTGGATCCACACCTATAGAGCTTGCTATGGAGAGATCTTGTTTCATAAATGGCTTCTATAATATGGTCATATAGCTACGTGTGTGCAATAATGGGTGGTCCAAGAGCTTGAGTTTGGAGGGCTGCTTACACTGTCCTTGAAGAGACTGAATCCCCCACTGTTGAGGTGGTTGGTTATGCAGTACAAGGTGCGGGAGAGGGTGTTCCTAATAAATGGACAGCTTATAGCCCTAGAAGAGAGGGTTGCAATGGTGATTATTAGGTTGAGTGTGAGAGGGGCTACTATGGAGCCTCTGGCAAGAGTGGTGAACACAAATGAGTTGTGAGAAAGCCTAGGACTTTAGAGGAATCAAGGAGTTGTGTGGGTGAAGATGCTAAGGAGATTGCATCAGGAGCCATAGGAGAAAGGTTCAAGTAGTACTTTATTCTCTATGCCCTTGCAACCTTTCTATGCCCCACTGCCAACAATTGCACCCATGACTTCTATCTAAACCATGTGGCTGACATCAATATGATCCGATCCTATGCATGGGGGATGCACGTGGTGAAGCACTTGAATGATGCCTTTATGCATTCCACGTGTCGAATAGACACACGATTGGAGGCTACCTCGGCTTGTTATAGGTGATAGGTTTTAGATTCATTAGTAACCCAACTGAGGTTACTGTCCTCTATGAAATGCATACATCATATGTGGGTTTCACTTTGTCTGCAGATATGGTTCATGGCGCATTGCAGTCACCGGCAATTTCCTAAACCAAAGGGGAGGCCGTCCTTGCTGTTGTTCAACTACTGGGATGATAAGCATTGCACCAATAAGATCAAGGCACTACAGCAGTTGGGGTTTGGTAGGGTCCAGGTTAATAATCCAATTCAAAGCATGCTCTCTGTGATGTCTTGCATTCCACTTCTTTACCCATAATGAAACATTGTTTTTTGGCATTTGTTGCCCTAGTTGTTCATGACCTTTTGGAGGATGAGATTATAGAGCAACTGATGGTGGAGTGCCAACATGCTTTGCCATGGGAACAGGTGGTAGGAGTGGCGGATGTTGGCCAGCAACCCACAAGCGAACCTGAGGTGCATACACCATCTACAGGATTGGTAACTGATGCACCTATAGGTCAAACAATGCCGCCAACTCCGCAGTCTACCCTAGGAGGTAGTACAGGCATGACTGAGGTGGCAAGTGTTGTACCCACATCACAAACAACACTAATCACACCGCACTCTACTGTGGGTGGTAGTACAAGCACAGTTGAGGTGGCAAGTGATGCACCCTCAGG
The DNA here is from genome assembly GCA_036873735.1 of Pouteria campechiana. Classification (NCBI taxonomy): domain Eukaryota; kingdom Viridiplantae; phylum Streptophyta; class Magnoliopsida; order Ericales; family Sapotaceae; genus Pouteria; species Pouteria campechiana. Next base: position 10,464 of record JAYJMB010002795.1, read on the forward strand.
GCAAACAACACCAACCATGCTACATTTTGCACGGGGTACAAGTATAGGCATGGCTGAGGCACACCATGTGTCCCCATTGGGGGTGCGATGCTCTCCGACTAACATTGTCATACTCACGAGGGCAGAGTGGACAACATTTCAAAGGAGAGAGTAAGAGCTGGAGGCTATGGTAAAGGTGTGGACTAGGCATCATAGTAGGACTACATTTTGAACTCTAGTTCCCTGATAAAATTATTCTTATCATGATGGCTTTTTTGTCTACATGGGAGAATGGGAGATAGATGCATTTCAATAAGTGTAATGATAGCTTTGTCATGGAGCACCTTGAGGTATGTGATCCATTAGGAAGTACAACATGGATAAATTCCCACAATTTAGTCACCACTATGGGGGGCGTTACTGACGGAGCATTATATGGTTTACATAGATGGTGGATGGTTTGGTCAAACAACTAATGGTGGGGATAGCATAACACAAGCTTACATGTACGAAGGGCTTCAAGGGTGGTCGTGAGGAGGTAGTGACACATCCCTTGACTGAAAGTTTACTTGCAACCCAATGGTAGGGCTTCACTGGCTTGGAAATGCACCTAACTCATCCTCTTAATCAATCTTTTTATAGACACATGCTGATGAGGACCTTAGAGGGGTTGGGCCTAATTTCATCAGTGCTAAGCAGGCATTGGAGCCACCCTGAAGCAACACAGATGCACATCCATAGTGATGTCGGCATTGAAAGCACGAAGGATGGGGGAGTGGCCGAGTGTGCAGTGGAGGGCCATGGAGCTGAAGGCCGGTCTACCAATTTCGATGAAAAAGGTGATGATGATGAGAGAACACAAAGCATCATCCTCGAGGATGTGGAAAAGTTGCAGCCACGTTGAGGGACAAGGGTCAGAAAGCTAGGCCATAATGTGCGGACTCCTTTTGAGCCTGTCAAGAAGCGTAAGAAGTGCCCTCCCAAGGAGAAGGGGAAGCAAGTGCTAGCCATTTCGAGGGAAGATTGGCAGGAGCAACCTCCGATGAGCTGCAACATGATGTATTGATGTGATTAATATGGCCATGTGATGGCCTTCTTTATCCTTATCCCTTATCTTACTATTCTCTTACTCATGTAGGATAGCAAAACCATGGAGATCTACAGGGAAATGCGAATGGACTAGAGGGGGCTAAGTGACAAAGCTCGCATCCTGGTAGAGTACTCATTCAATCCGAGCATGCTAGAAATAAGGTGAGTAATACGCGACCCTCACTTCCTTGTGCTTGCCCCAAATACGCCATTATAGAGTTTTTTTCTCGACAATGAGACCTCATTCGCATGGGAGAGCTATTTGATCAATCAGAATATCTTCTTCTCACTAACCCCAGGATGAGAGCTCGACTCTATGGTAACATTACGCACCTAGTCTTTTGTCCAATCCCATTTTTTAACCGCCTCTCCTTTCCTGTTGTATCAAAGTTTGCAGATTATTAAATCTCACTTATTACTTAGGTGTATGTAGGTGGTTGATGTCTACATCACACTAATGATGGACCAAAGCGAGAGTGAGGTGCGTGCCAAACCCATCTCAACATACCACTTTGACAGCACTTTTGCAGTAGACTTCGCTACCCATAGATTTGAGTATATGGACACTTCAGTCATGGTTTAGCCGTAACTATAGACACTATGTGCAGCACTATGCATTCCGCAATGGAGCCATCCCACCCAGCATGTTCAAAACTGAGAGCTTGGTGGCCCTCTTATGTGTGGCTACCATGGAAGATTGATCGGCATTAGTCCTATGTCACTTCATTCTCCGCAGGTATCATTATAAGACAAAAATGCCTATACTAACTTTGTTTTTTACACATCTAGTTAGATTTTTATCCCAACCTGTCATCGACAACATTTGGTCCTACTAGCATTTGACATCCCTGGCCAGGTTATATACTTCCTAGACAGCATGGGATCAAGCACAATGAGGTAGGTTCGCTCAATTTCTCCAAAACTGGTAAGGCCCACCAAAAAGATAGCAAAGCACAGCCATTCAAACAAAATTTCAGTTTCTACCCTTGTCATAAGGTGCTAACAATGCCATGATTTACAGGTCACTACACTAGATGGAGTGTCCAAACGATTGTGGTAGAAGAGGCAGGTGAAAGGATTTGAGAGGGGAATGCTTAAGGGTGTTCTGCAATAGCAAAATGGGTGAGTTGGTCAACTTATTGTGTGCTCAATTGTATGCTTCATTGCCTTAGACCTATCATTGCTTGCATGCTTGGAAACACATATCCTTGTAACAAGCATGGAAGCTGATGCTCATTGTTTACTCTGTCTCCACAGCGTTGATTGCGGCATGTTCATGTTGTGTAACATGATGCACTTTTAGATTGGCAAACCACTCTCCTATTTGCCGGTACATGAATTGGTCCCACTTTTGCATAACTATGATAGACTACATATCTCTAACAACCTCTACATCTGTATGCTTTGGATATAGGATGACATCAAACTGCTTTACCGCTAAATAGTTGTGGACATCCTCATTGATTCTAGAAACCGTAAGCTACCTCTGATCACTCCCAAGTTGCAGGACTGGTGGCGAGCCACTCTCCACAAATAGCAGAGCGAGATGTAGTGTGACACAATTTAGTGGAGCTATCCACATCGTGTGTTTTGGCTATGCAAGGAACACCCACCCACAAAATCAATTCACTTACATGTTAAAGTTGCATCAGTGGCTGTCTTTTATTTTTTATCTGTACAAGTGTTAATGTTATCCATTTTTGTGTAAAAAAGCCTGAACATTGGAGCAGGGTGTTTATCTTTTATTATGTATCTATACAGGTGCTAATATTATCCATTTTGTGTAAAAAAACTAAGCAACATTGCAAGGTGTCTTCTCCTCCAGCAATATTTTAGATATAATGTGATCCTGCAATTTTCTGTGCTCAAATCACTACCAGGCCAGAGTTTCCATTATAGGACATTGTCGATCAAATGATAATTCCTCTTTATGTGCAGGGATATACCGTATAATAATGTGCAATGCAAGGGTCACTCCTAGAGATTTAAACAAAACATAGAATTGTTGATTTACATATAACATAGAGCTGGAAACATAACATAACTAGGCAAATATGCATCAACCAAGAGAACATTGTCCTCAGTTTACAATGAAGGAAATTTTTCAGAGGACGGTCCTTAGTTTACTCTTCAGACTCATAATCCAATTCTTCTATAGGTGGAGAGACTGGAGGAATAAGTTGATGATGTAGGAAAAACTATGGAGCTGGATCCTTGCGACATGTTGCAGTTCTGAAACATGGCGTTCAATGTGTTGGTGTAGTCCATAAAGAATTTTTATTTTTGCCACTGCTCCCACAACCTTTCCATGTTCTGATGCTCAGTGTAGTCCCTCAACTCCCTAATCTATTCATGTAAATCAAAAATTGTAGGCTTGGTAGTGGGAGGTTGCATGGGAGGTTGGTGTTGAGAAGAGCTAAGAGCACCAGGTCCACCTGAGGCCTCCTCCTAACCACTTTGTTTTTCAAATGAACGGAGCATAGCATGGGTGATGGAAGATAATGGGTGTTGGAGTTCCTAAGAATTAGTAGTTGGAACACCAACTTGGAGACATAATTCATAGATAAGAGAAGGATGCCCCAAGCCTCTAGTCATCTTTCCTGTAAATAGTGAGACTATGGATTTTTCAATCAGATAACCCACATCAATAGACAAGCCAGTTTGGATAGCATAGTCAAACAGCGCTTTCGCCTTAGTGACATCAGATACATGATTGGTTGGAAGTATTTTTGCAGAGATAAAGTAGTGTCACTCTCTACTTTTTGGTTTAAGCTGTCCCCATGGAAAGCTGTTTACTCTGTCATTCCTACCCTTCCATTGGATCCTTGGTTTGGCACGTAGACTGAACACAGCCTTAAGATCAGACCCTTGCTCCAACCAAGCTAAAAATTCATCCTCATCAATATCTACTAATCCGTAGATTCAATTGATGGAAGAGTGATCATGAGGCACCATCTTTGCCCACACTAGTGCCTTCAATCCTCTCGGGTCTACATTATGTTGCTCCTGAGCATTTGCATAAAACTCCTGAATGACTAGCACTAGTGCAGCCCTTGGTTGTGCTACCATTCGTTCCCAACCTCTGTTGCCAATCATCTTCAGGATGCTACCGGACATAAGTTGAAATCCCTGCTTAGGGATGCATGACCTGTAGATAATAGAGTGATTATAGTCCTCAGCTACTACCTCATTAACAAATGTGGGTGCAATCAGTAATTCGTAAGTTCCACCCCGCCTCTTTTTTGATGGACCAATGGCTATCATCTTGTTAGGAGGCGTGATAAACTACAATCCAAGGAGGGCTGATCTCTTCAAACTCAACAGTCCGGAAACTTCTTCAAATCAAGTGGTTTGAAAATCAAAATTCGACCTTATTGTCGATTGGCCTTATGTTACAAAAACCTTGTAGGCACTCCAGCTCAGTCAAAGTTTCTTCAATGCAAGTCACTAAATTCAAACGTGCATCAAGTATACATCACTCCCCTTTGGATATCCCATTCATTCCAACAAAATTTAAAAACCTTCCTCGGTTTCGACAAACCATCAAACACTTACAATGCACCACTTCCCAACACACTCCAACACCACAAGAGAATGCAAGGAATAGGGAGAAACACCCACTAGGCTTGACCTTGCTTTTCATGACCTAAAATCCATGCTGTTGAGAGATGATAGGAGCAACTTAAAATAAGGAGAGGCTTTGGGAGACTAGATAATGAGGGAGGATAGTTAATAGAGTGTCTTACTATTGAAAGTGTATAACATTGAGAGTGCGCAAGTTGATGGGAGAAAGAGAGAAGCTAGCTTCACTTGAAGGGAAGGGGAGAAGAAGGGGTGTTCCTGAGAAGGGAGAGATGAGAGGGTTTGTTGTGTCAGAGGGAGTAACAAGCAAGATGGTTTTTTATGGTCTTTAAATGGATGCACAATCGACACTCACCTTCATGCTGTGACGTATTCAGACCAAGTCACAGCTTATAACCTACGGTTTGCACCATTGCAAGTGCTCAGCCCACATTCACCTCCATGTCATGCCTTGGAAATCCAAGTCGTGGCTTAGAACTTGCAATATCCAAAACTGCACTTGCACTGATCACTCCCAATCTCATGCCATGACTTGGAAGGCCATGTCGCGGCTTATAATCTGCTAGTTGCACCACTGAATGAACATGACCCACACTCAAAGTCATGTCGTGGCTTAAATTCTACGGGTTGCACCACTGAACACCCACCCCACACTTACACTCATGCGACTTGGAAACCCAAGTCGGGGCTTAAATTCTACAGGTTGCACCACTGAACACCCACCCCACACTCACACCCACGCCATGACTTGTAATCCCAAGTTGCAACTTATAATATGCTGCGTGCACCACCTCACATTTTCTTGTCTTAGCTTTTTGGTCTTCATGTGTGCTCGGATTCTCACACCACGGCTTGGGATGTGCTATATCCAAATTTAGCAAAAAGGCACAATGATCAGCATGCATTTAAGCATGCCATTTGCCATAATTGATTAAAACAGCCACCTGCGGCTATGCTCGGTATTTATATATGTGCAGATTCTCTCAAATTTGTGTTGGAGCGACCTAATGTCATGGCTTCGCTCATGGGTGTGTGCCCCATGAGAGTTAGATTGCTAATGCCCAGTTTATGGTTCTCGGTTTGCATGATAGACCATGCGTAGGTTGTTCACATGTGTCTCACTAACCCCTGAATAGACAACCCAACACTCTCGACCAACTCACACATCCCAAGAAATCCTAGAGCGCTACAAGACATCCAATACAGTTCACAAATATAATACTTTGCATATTTGTACACATATTTGAGGACACATACGAATGAACTTTGCATTGTACCTCTAACCACCCTGCCTACCATACTATGCAACAATGAAACAAACCATAAATGGCTACTGCTTAGGCAACCCATTTACAGATGGCTATGTGGGTCATGTGAATATATTCACAGATATGTTAACCATGGCATTTTCATGAAGATGACCCTGCTCGATCATTGCACACTTCACACCTTCCATAGTCACATTAGACAACCCACTTCTCAACTTCAAGAGGTCCTTTCCACATTTCCACGAAGCCTGCATATGCCTCTTGTGCCTCCGCTAGAGTGGAATAAGACGCGTGCGTGGAGTTTTTATAACCAGTCACTTGGGAGACCACCTCGGCATAGCTCTTGTACACGTCAGGCCTTCTCCCAATAAACACCACATAGTATTTTCTTGGGGGCATACCTATCAGTCAAGCAAGGGAGTAAACAACCCTTTTCTTTCATCAACATACAACTGATTTTGAACTGGGGAATGAGAGCAAATATAGAGGACACATTACTGTTTATAGTGCTTGGAGCTCCCTTGGCCCTACAACGTTGGGCTTGTAAGCCCACACACTCCACTTTGAAGGACCAACCCACCAACATATGCCTCTTGCCACCCAAATGAATTCTTGAAAAACTACTTGTAGAAGGTGCACAGGAAGCAACGATTGTAAGGCAAGGGATGAGAAGAATGTTGGACTTCTTATCCTGAACATCCTCTTTATAGACAATGATGCAGACACATGGGTAGAGTAGGTAGCATCCCTTGGCCCATAGTGAAAAAACCCACAACCCAACAAAGTCAGTGCAGCAAATGGTCAAATGTGTATACACTACACACCCATAGCCTGCCCAACCAGGCCATCATCTAGAGCCAATATTAATATTTAAAGGTTTCCTGCAGTGAAGAACCTACCCAGCATGTCACTTCACGAGTGCTGCAGCTTGTGAAGATGGCTCGATTATAGCCCCTTACATAATGCAATGCACTTAGTGGATGTAGGTCATATGCATGCCCAAAAAAGTGGTCAAAAAATTGCTTTCACCCATTGAAACTCAACGAAGTCAACAGCCCATCTACTCAACACAGTAAGCAGCACAAGAGTTAAACTTATCACATAGCAACATTGATGCAACATTCCACCTCCACAGCCTTAGCATACGTTGCAAAGAGAGTTGCCACAGTTAGTAGTCATTAGGCAAGGCTTCTTGGTCTATATTGTGCACCTCACAACCTTGGCAAACCAAATGAATTAGATTGTTGGCCAACTACAAGGCAGATTGTACTATGCACTTTCAGTATAATATTGGATAATATATGAAATATGCACCCCACAGTCGCACCTGCAGAAAATTAAAAATAGGTGCTGAACACATTGCCATTTGGAGCCTGCTGTAGGTAATACGAAGCCATACCCTGGTATCGGTAATAATCTCAAAGCCATATGGATCGCGCTTATCGGCATGGTATTGGCACAATTTTTGCACCATCCTCACCTATAACAAACATGATATAAGTCACAGACATGGTTTGTTTTTGTGTAAAAAAGAATCCACAAGTTGATGCATAATCCCATTTGCTTACCGTATGTTTTGTCGTTTGTTAGATTCTCTCCTTTTGGCCCTTACCACAAGGGTCTAAATAATGGAACTCGCCATATTTTGTGTCAACACCAAATGCAACCCAATGGTTTCTCTCGATTAGAATAGGCACAAAGACCTGTCTAAAATAATAGATCCAAAATATCTAGCAAAATATGTTAAGCACGTTATGTAACCATGATTCAATTAACAAGATACATAAAGACTATACCCAGTCCACATCCAAGATATAATAGTCATTTGATCTAATGCTAAACAATGACTGCATCTTGTCCATAGTTCCCGCAAGTGTCACTCGCTGCAAGAGAGAACAAGGGTGTAGGCAAATGTGTATATAAGTACATCTGACTATTAACCCAGATGAAACTCGCATGCAACCCACACCCCTTGCAGAATTGAAGTAATGACATCATACTCCAACAATACACTCTCATTGGTGGTAAATAAGCAATATCAAGTATGCATCTAAGACTTGTCCAAATTTAGTGGTTAACACAACTGTGTTGATACTGCAAGGTGCATGGCAAAATCTAAGACGGACAACACCATGTTGATACTGTAAGGTGCATGGCAAAATTTGAGACAAATTAGGGGTGGCTACCAACCTATGATCCTATGTTGTAGCCCTCCCTCAAGGATAGAAAGCTCCCTCTTATTACCACCAAGTGTTGTAATGCAAAGAGCACAACACTTCGAAAACTCAAGTGGTTAATTTTCAAGACAAATTAGTGTAATGTTATTTCTGCTCAGCTCCTTATGAAGAAGTTAACATGGTGTGGTTCTTACCTGTCATCCACCTGAGTATTGTTTAGGGTTCACTCAACACACTTGCATTTAGCCTCTGTAGGATGCATATAATAGACTTCAATCGGTTCTCAATGGGCTTTGGTTGTTTTCTAGTATGAGTTATTAGCGTCAATTGGAGAGAGAACAACATTTATGGGATTAGCAATAAACACTCTGAGGTCAATATGATCGCACCTTGAGCCTCATTTCTTCTCATAATGGCTCATAAAATTGTTTAGCAGTGATCTTCCAAACCAAAAGTGGGGTTGGCTGACCAGTAATTGGAGACCAAGCAGGAATTTGCCATTCCATATTTCCTTGCGTGTTCAAGCACCCGACAAGAGGCTTAGACAAATTATACCCATCACCCATGTTCTGCTCCTTTCTTGATTCAGGCTTGGCCATTCTCTCAACAGTCCTTGTGCTCATTGCAACCACGTGACTGATTCTCTATACCCATACATGCATGTTACTAGTTACAATGTTTGAATATCAAAGTACATTAATTCATTCCTAAATTCCTGAGACTACCTCTACTCCTAACTTAAATGCTTCATAATATTCATCACTTTTTTACACTTGCTCTATTATCTCGCCCAATGCAAAGCAAGCAATCATCAACTCACTACAATGACTCTGGCCCAATGCAAAGCAAGCAATCGTCAATAGAGGATGACTCTCTCTCGCCCAATGCAAAGCAAGCAATCTTCAAGAGAGGATGAGTCTCTCTTGCCCAATGCAAAGTAAGCGAAGGATGACTCTCTCTCTCTCTCTCTCTTGCCCAAAGCAAAGTAGCGAAGCTTAAAGCCAACCCCTACAAAAGGCTGGGTAAAGGCACTATTGAATTTGATTATTGTGAGAGTAAGTGCTCCCATCATAAACAGATGCTGGATGCAGGTGCATAACAGAGCTTACACCTAATGCTGAAGGCAATGCATAAACTAGCAGGGAGTGTGCCTATTTTGTGACTCAATTGGGACCCACATCTAATTGCACCTAGTTTCACTATCTCAACTGGCTCTTTTATAGCCATGAATTTCCACATGAAGCAGCCCACCAAAATTTTGACGATGGGAATGTTGCTAGAGAATTTTGATGATTTTGATGAATCAGCAACAAGTATGTGCCAATTAGAAAGATTAAAATCATTTTTTCCATGTGTAAGTGGATGACCTAATGAAACAAATATTTTTGTAGGGTGGCAAAAATGATTTTTTCAATTTTAATTCCAATGTAATAAATTATTAAAAATATATTTCAAATAACAATGAAAGAAATTGTAATTGTAAAAGTGGCGAATAGCCTTGATTGGATAATTAGGTATGAAAGAAATTGGAAAGCAACTTAATTTATTTTTATTTTTATTCACAATGTAAATAACAATAGAAAAAATAGAGAAAATTTAATTATACATAATCTTACAAGAAATGGTTAAAATATTAATTTACATGAATATTCCACAATAAGCATCAGAGAAAAAATTAAACAGCACAACCTTTTTCCATTAAACCAGTCAAATTGATGTGAGGAGTATACGAGGTGACCAAGAAATTGCATGTTGAAATTTCCCATTCCCATGTACAATACATCGGAGTAGGCTTGACTGGCTAATTTTGAATGAAGGAAATTCCAAGGCAAATAATTTATCTTTATTGATGATGTAAATAATGATAGAAGAAAATATAGATAATTATTATATGCAAATTTACAAGAATAGGTTAAATTTTTTTTCGTCCCTATAAATTGGTTTATCATCTTATCCGTGTGTAGGAAGACAACTAAATGAGACAAAAAAATTTATTTCCAGTCTAATAGAATCATTTATAAAAATTTATTTCAAAATAAATTTGTTTGCCTTGCTAAAAAAATGAATTTTTGCATATTTACAAAATTGGCATCAAAAGTCAATGCCCGTCAAGTTCTTTCCATCAAGCCTTGTCAAGCTTGATCAAGCCCGATCAAGCTTCATCAAGTTCCATCAACGTCCATAAAAGCCTATCATGGTCGATTAAAAAGTAGTCATGGATCCATCAAGCCATATCAAATTCGTCATGAAAACCTGTCAATACCCATCAAGGTCCATAAAAGTAAGGTAATCATCAAGCCCTATCAAGGACTATCAAGATCTAGATAGGCTACCCATCAATCTAGGTCAAGGCCTATCTGCAATGCCCATCAAGCTTTGTCAAGGACCATCAAAGTTGGATAAGACAAAAGGATTTTAAAGGCTTCGTCAAGGTTCGTTAAAGTCTGAATAAATGTTCGATAAAGGACCATCAATCAATGTTCAGGCCCATATATCCGTATATAGGCCCGTATAGCGAGGTCAAGGCTCATCGGTCAAACGAGGTCAAGGGTGAGATGAGCGGTGAACGGTGCTAGTGCTTTCCACAATTTGGCTTATTTTTTTACCTGTAAATTATAATTTTGTATAAACGTCCACCATGAGCCTCCTAATGTTTTCTCGTATACGATCAATGTGTCAGATTGCTATTTTCAATGGGCACATTATAACAAATGGCTTGAGAGTGAATCTTAATTGGTGCTCCCAAATTTACCATACATAGCAATTACTATGCTTTCTGTCCCACACAGCTGTGTGCACTCTTAGGCCATTTGTGACATAATAAATGGCTATTTAGTTACATAATAATGTTTCTAAATAATTAATATGACTAATCAACATATCAGATTTTCTAAATAAAATATGAATATTACTACATAGCCCTGAGCAGTGTACGCAATTCTATGCATCCTAGAGCACTCTCTCAACTCCCACCTACCTAAACTCACACAACACCCATTCTTATCCACACACAAAGGAAATTACCTTCGTACCACTGCTTCTAGACTTGTTAAAATGTCGGTGCTTCTATTGTATCCGGTCCCTTGGATCTTTGATTATTTTAGTAAGTTATCATGAAAGTGATTGAATAATCAGATATTTTGGGCTTTTGTGTAATATTATCAAAACTTGATAATAATTAACATGTTTGAGACATGATTGATATGTAATTGGGTCGAATTAAGTGGTGATAGTGATACAAGTTATGAATTGAATTATAATTTCAGACAATAATGAAAATTATACGATATTGAAAGTTTCGAGGATGAAACTTTTTATTAGAAGGAAGGTCTGTAATACCTAAGGTGTTAAAAAGAGGGTAAAATTTTGAAAAAATTATTTAAATGATCAATTTGGGGTAACCTATATTGGATTGTATTAAATGTGTAAGAAATTTGTATGAAATGTTAGTTTATGATGAATTAAAGAAATAATTTTGAGATATAATGGAAGAGATTAATTGTGTGTTTTAATGTTACATTATGTGAAAAATGTTATCATTTAATAATTTAAGAAAAAAGGAATGGAATAAACAAGAAAAAATGAAAAGAAAATTGGAAAAAAGTGGGCTAAAATGGGCCCCCCGGCGCCACTTCGAAATTTACACAAGGCATCGTCCAAAATTTTTTGGTAATGTGGCGCCGAATTCGTTGGTGACGGGATAAGAAGGGGTGCCATTCTTTTCTTCTTGGTCATTCCATTTTCTTCTGAGCTGTCCCATTTTTCCTTCTTCCCTGTGCCTTAGATTGAAAACTCACCCCTTTTGCTTCATTTTTCATGCAATTATTTAAGGGGATAACCTTGTGTAGGCATCTAATTCCTCCTTCACGTAGTTGGAATCGATGGAATGATGGAAGGAAGAAGGCAAATCAGATTTTACACAAATGGAGTGTGCTACTTCAAGTTTTGAGCTTGGATTCTCATCCATGGGAGGGAGGAACTCCTAGACTTCATGGTAAATCACTTTTCCCAACCAAATTTGGATTTTTATTAGCTAGGGTTTGTAAATTTTAATGAACAGTGTAGGGGAAAATGATAGATTTCTTGTATTATTCATGAGGGAAATAACTTAATGGATTGATTATAGTGATTTGGTTATAAGAATTTGGGAAATTTCATGATTTAGGTATGAATGTCATGGCAAAAATGTAAATTGGGAAATGTATAATTCATGACTTCTAATGTTTTTGGACTTGTAAGGGGTGATATGGATATGTGAAATCAAAATTTTGACCTCGACCTAATTAAGGTTTTTGTGTATGGGTTATGTAGCCATGAAGTATTTGCATTAAAAGCATAATTGAGGCTTAATCAAATTATTCTTAAGGTTAATTAAGTGTTAACTCGGTTACATACAAAATAAGTGATGAGTTTAAGTTTGGTGGCAGTCAGCTAATGAATGTTATAATTTACTTTACCTATTATGAAGATTAATTCATTGTCATTGAAATGATGTTTATCATATGTTTGATGAAGTGTTCTATAAGAGAAACAATGCGAATCTTTAATACATGGATGATATGAATTAGAAAGTGATTAAGGAAGAATACATATTAAATAGATTTGTAATTAACATTAGAATGTTATTATGCACTTCAAGAATAAATGGATTCAATAGTGGCCTCATTGTCTTTAATCTAATATGAATTAGTTAACATTGCTTTTTGCAAATAAATGACATTATTCTATGTACATTGGATATTTCTTGTAGGGCCACTAGAATATAAAAAGAAAGCAAATTGTCGAGCTTGATAAGTTATGGAATCGAAGGACTAAGAAGGTAAGTAGGCCCTTTTTTCTGGTTAAGTACATGGGGATTTGCCCATTTATTTGAATTCAGGCTTGTATGTTTTGCTTAGGGATAAAGGATATCCCATTTATTATGAACACATATGTTTGGATCCTATAATAGTTAATGATTGATATTTATATTGATTTTGTAAAGGCATAAAGGTTAGGGATAGTGAATATCCTTTGAATTGAAAGTATTAGTGTTTGGTTGATGCTGGGGTCTATGATGAGAATTGAATAAGTATCTTATATCATTGTAACTTATGATACTTATCCTTGTGTATGAATGCTTATTTGTTAGAGATAAAGAATATTCTATAGTTATAATGGATAGTATATTTCATAATGCTTTATGGGAATGCCTAATTTGATAAGAATAGAAAGTATTCCCAAATTTTGTTTAAGAATGAATGTTGTATGTTATAAGATGGTGAATCATATCAAATAATTGTGGTGTTGAGAATGAATTTGTTGAATAGAATAGAAAGAATTATGTATAACATTTGATTGTTGGGCATGATTGTACATATTTTGATTGTGATCATCTCTTGTTCATGAGTTTTGATTCTTATTTTCTAATACTTGCCTACTTACTAAGTTGCTTAGACTTATGTCTTCTTATTTAAATTTTTAGTGGATAAGTCAAGCAAAGGAGCTTTGGAAGATGTTAATTGAGTTTATGGTTTTTATTATGTTTTGTAGAATTGAAATTTGTATTTATTCAAAATTGTAATAACTTATTAGTAATGTATTCTGTTATGTAAAAGATAAATGTATTAGCATGTTATAATAGTACATGTATATAATATGGAGAGGGATTATGTTCATTGCCATCATGGAGCGACGCAGGTTCTGGGTTGTGGGTGAGTTAGGGCAAGTTGAGTCATTTATTATTTTAGTTATGATTGTTTAAATTCAATTGTTATATATGATTAATACATGCATAGGCTTATATGCACATAATTCAAGGCAGACTTTGCCAAATTTTTTCAACAAAGAATAGAAAATTAGTGAGAAGAAAGAAAATGTTAACATCCTACATAGACCCCAATAGAAAAAAATCTACCAAGTGGCCAAAACGGATAGGATGAGGGTGCAGAGCATTACAAATTACTTCCCTGCATAGTGAATTATTCCTGATAGAGTAGGTTGCAAAGATGAACTACATTAATTTTGTGTGTTCTCAGTGTGATTAATTTTATGCTTGTATGTTCTCAAATTTTCCTAACACTTTTAAATATGTTCTACTTGAAATTTGCTAAAGAGTGAGGCTTGATGCTTGGCATAATTCCCTTATGTTTTTAGCCTAAATATGCGTGGGTTGTTTAATACTTTGGTAGATCATGGTGTTTGTTATGCAGGCACTCGTTGAATGAATGACAATAAACTTCACCTCAGGCAAAATTCTAGATAGACTAAAATGTTGTTGGACCCTCCAATTTGTGTAAAAAATTGCCCCTTGCCTTTTCTTTCCATGTTAAATTAAGTTTTTAGGGATACACTACATATTCAGCCATTTGATTTTAGGTAGGTAGGGGTGTTTACTTGAGAGAAAACAAAAAAAAAATATTTATAAATGAAAAATAAAGATAAAAATAAATAATTTGAAATCTGAAGTTATCAATGAAAGAAAAATAATAAATGTCATACTATGGAAAAAATTACTTTTTGCTAAAAATTATTTTTAATTTCTCGTTAAAAATATTCTTAGCAAATGATAAACAATACTTGTTTTCACATCTAAACGGACTGCTACTCTTCGCCTCTCTCACACGTCTCACTCCAACCATAATGCACGCGGATGGTCTTTAATCCGCGTTATCGACTCCCACTGTAATCCATGTGCCTCGCGTATCATGCTAGGTTCATTCCTATTTTATAAAATGTTTAAAACATAGCTTTTACTTCTTTAATAGGAAAAAATTGTTGAAATTAGACATTTATATAGTCCAGACCCAATAAAAATCCAGAGAAGGACGTTTCTTGCCTTAAAATAATTTTCAAACCATAGGTAACCAATATTATATTGTATATATATCATCTAAATTGTTATATTTAAATTTTGAATAGATAAATGAATAACAAAACTTTCATACTTGTAAAGGTGGGCCATGTCATATTTTTTATACTAAACATTGAATTTTCATATTTTGTGTTCTGTGGCTCAGGTAAATGTCTAATCTGAATAATTTTTAACAATATGAAATTAAAATTTATTTGTAATAATTTGTATGATGGGATGAACCGAACATGATGTGTAGCACCCATTTTGGTGACGGGTGATTCTATGCTTGTACGGCATGGGAGGTTCCAAACCGCGGTTCCCTGTCATTCTCTTGCTCAAGCGAATGCTGAATTCGGCAAGCTAATTATTGTTTTGTTCCTTTTATTTTTGAGAACATGATTCTTTCCTAGTATCCTTCGATCTGATAGCCATCGTTCGAGGTTAGAATTCTATATCAGCATGATTACAGGAATATGCACCATCTGCAATGTGGCCTTTTGTACAGAGTCACAAGAGGCCAGCTAATCATAAGAGTAGGCCATGGCCTCACCAAGCTCAGGTTTATGTGGGTTTCACAAAACAAACCAAATTTCATTTAGGAATTGCTTTGGGATAATCAAAATGGTCAAAATAATAGCCTGCTCATTGCAAAAAATAAAACAACATATCTTGCTAGAAAGATTAGGAAATACCTACAATTCTCCAAGATGGCCTACCTCTTAACAGCAGTATTGAGCTTCCCATAAGAGACATGAGAATCTCATTGTGTGTGTCTTTGATGAGAGCTGAGATGCATCTCCTAATGAAGAAGGGATTTAAGACCATGAATTTGGGTGCACTTGCCATGCTGATGCTACCATGATGGGCCTCCCCTTCCACCCCAAAAGCAGACATCCCTTCTCATTGCCAAGCGTATAACCATCACACCCATACACAGACAGCGTCATCCTTGCTTGGCTCATGCACTTGAGTCCAACAGCTTGGAATCCCGCCCGCACCAGCTGTCGGCGCCATTGATCTGCTCTTTCATGCCTCTCTAGTCTATCCGATCCCTCACATGCAACAATGTTTCGAATCTCCTCTGCAAAATGGCAGCGTTCAATTTTCATCCTCTGGGGACTCGGCCGAGGGAGGCTTGCCTCGAGGGAGTCGAAGATGGCGGAGTAGTAGTGGAGGGATTCAAGGAATCTGCCAAGAAAGAACGGCCCGTTGTGGTTCGCATCCTGCTCTACCATTGTAAGCAGTGCTGGATTAAGCTTCCTGATTGCCTGCAGAATCGCCTTGAGTGACCCACGACTCTCCTTAACATACTTGTGGAGATGCATGATGCTATTGAAAAACAACACTTCTCCTTCTTTTAAAGAGAGCTTCTCATTATTCAATGAGAATGGTGCTGGAGAGTCGAAGATAGCTTGGAATTCAAGCGGCAGACCTAGTGAATTAGCCTCCTCTTCAATGAATTTCATGCCAGCTTCTACTTCTGGGAGATTGGAACCCACCCCCATTGCTGTGATCCGAACAGTCTTTGGAGGACCGCCGGGCCTCGAGGCGAGTGTTCTGACCAAAGAAGGCCACTGGAGGGTGTGTTCCATCCCCAGGTCAACGATGTGGATGTAATCCTTACCTTGGGCAGCTTGGCTTATAGCATCATTTGCAGCCAAGAACCCAAAGGCAATGTAGGGAGTGCATTGGTGGAGGAGATGGAAACCTTCCATCTTCTCATCTTTGGTGATCTTTGGGAATTCAAGCAGGCTCAGATCCGGCAGTGGCCCGTTTGCAACCACATTATGCAACGGAGAAAGCCTAGACTTCAATCCCATTGCAAAGCAAAAAGACACCCTCTGAAGTGAATCCCCAGATGGGTTAGCTGCAGCCCATATCTGGTTGAGCATTGCACTGGCCAGCTGCCTGTCTCTGCATCCAACAGCCTCGGCGCAAGCCAGCAACAGGTGAACAAGATGAAGCCCCTGGTCTACTCCCGTGGTCACTTCCGCCCCTGGCACGAGGTCTTCCTCGATCTCATCTCCTTCAACCATCATCGGATCTTGGCCGTAGAAGGTGTTCGACGTCAGAGGTGCCTGGGATTCATCTGGGGATTCATGGATTTGGGCTAGTGGTGGGCTGAGGTCGCAGGATTCCATGTTGATGAAGCTGTCGACGAGGTTGTCCTGCTCAGATGTAGCCAAGAAAGGAGGGCTACTTGTCTCCCATGGCGACCATGCATCAGTGTCGTAGTAGGAGCTGTCTTCCCAATGTCGGGGCAAGTCTCCTTGCTCCACTTGCCTGGCCGGGCAGAAGCGCCGGATGGCGACGTCTGCGTCGAGGGTTTCATGCATGGGAATTGAAAATGGGCCATACATGGTTGAGACTGCCTTCCAATGTCTGGGTGGCTTGAGGTCTTGGTGCAACGTGCTATGTATATATTCACTTTCAATGCGGAGGAGAGATGAACCTATGCATGCAGGGGATATACCTTTCTTTTATCAACATAAAAGATATTTAAAGTGGCTTCGTTTGCATTGCCTGGCCGGTTGATCCAGAACCTCTGCAATTCTAGGTTAGCTTATTCTACAATCATGGATTTAAGACATGCACAAAAACCTCAGAAAAAGTGAAAAAGAAGATGAAAAAAATAAATAAATTTTGGAAGACTATTGGAAAGAGGTGAAGGATGTAACGTTGCAGAGATAATAATTAACCACAAAGTATATAAAAATAAAATAAATAGACAAAAGATAATAATTAAAATATATAATAATAAAAAATAAGTAAAATTGTTAGTTAGTTAAAATGTAATGTCACATGGCAAGGGGTGAAAACCCTCATACCAAGGTCTTTTTTTTTAATTAAAAAAAAGATAGAAAAAGGAGGAAAATAGAGAAAATTATGTGACAAAAAATAACAATTGACAGATAGAAATTTTGGATGGAAAGATATTAAAAATTGCAAAAATATATAATAGTGAACAAATTAAAATAATTAAATATCCTTGCAATTAGAAGAGATGAAAATAATTAGAAGAGATCAGTATAAAATGTAAATGAGGGACATGGATACCGGTAATTAAGAATGTCAACAGAACAAAAAGAATAATGATAAATAAATAAATAATTCAGAACAACATTAAGGTGACAGAAAGTATAGAATATAACAGATTAAAGCAAGATTGGAAGGAGCACATAAACATCACATCAAATAAAGAATGATAAGAGTCTTGAGAATCCCGCTTATACCTATATCCAAAGTTCCAATCACCCTCTAATTGGAAGGAGAATTCTAACGCATTTTGGTCACAGTTTCTAAAAACCAAATCATGTTAAAACCTCTAAAAATCTCCTGGTGTGGCCCACATCTTTTATATTAGCCTGAAAACATATGCGGTCCATGCACCATAGAAGGCCAAACCCACCTAGCTATAGAATAAGCTTTCTGTACAAGAATTTCAGAGCCTAGATTTTTCATTTGAATTGGATGGACCACTAATTACACGACACATGTAATCATTTTTAGATGGATGGACCGGATCCGGTCAGTTGGACCATCAAACTATCCAAGACCACTGATTAATCCTTCCGATCCCATTTTTATGACATCAACTAATATTATTGTGGTAATTTTGACAGTTTTAGCCGGTCAATTGTCGTGAGCTTTGCACTTTGGGACATCTTTCTAGCTTTTATTGATATTGCTTCTCAGCCCCTCAACAGGACTGACCAACTAATCCCCACCGCCCAATTCTTCTTTATGTTTTTCTTGGCCCATGATCCACTACTTAATCAAGGGCCTTCATTATCCAGGTGCCACATGTAAGGTGGAGATGCCACACATTTGCACTATGCAGTAGCACCCATCTTAGTATTATTTCTCTCATGGGTAATGATTTAGTAGAATCGAGTCCATTCAATCTAATTAATTCACCATACTTATCATTATTGATTTAACTAGAATACTCTGAAATCGTTTTAATCAAAAGCTTTCATGAGCTCCAATGTTTTTAAAAAAATATAAGATCATAGAAAAAAAAAACTTAAATTGATGTACTCGAGCATTGAAATATTATGAAATTATATAAAAGCATTCATATATATAAGATGAATATTTTGATTAGCGTATATATCAAATAATATATTTGCACATCCATTTAAGTATTTAATATTTTTGATAGTTATACATTTATCTCAAATATTGTTAATTTTATTTGCTGCATAAATTTCTAATTAAAATACTTTCTGTAGTTAAATATATATTGACAAACATAATTTTTTACTTTGATTTAATGAAAACATCATATCAAATTCAAAATAAAAATTGGTTGCATGGAGTCATCTCGCATTCTATCTTTAGAAATCTGAGGATCATCCATCCACTAAATAACCACTATTATGAAAATTTGCGTGAGTTTTGCACATGTATGCATACAACTTGAGAAGGTAGACCCCTCATCTGGTGCAAATATAAGGCCACTAAACGTTTCTAATGTGGGCGCGGCGCATCTACATCAAAGGACTACGAGACCGAGGTGGTCCAGCGGAATACTGTAAATAGTCCTATTTTGTAATTTCATAGACAGAGAAGGGTAATACAGACGCTTTCCCCTCCTTCGCTTCAATGTCGACGGAGGAAGGTGGCTGAAAGAGACTTGGGTGGAGACACCAACCTCGGTGGTTAAACAGGCCTTACGTGCAACCAGCTGGAGCGTACGAAAACTGTCCAACTCCAAATTAAGTTGGAAGGGTCTCACATTCGCATGCTGCCTAAAACTTACATGAATACCCTCTTCTACTTGATCATCTCCATCTGCTCATGAATATCAGGTAGATAAGACAGATGTGGTTTGAGTCAAATCCATGGTTTTATGCTGTCATTGGTGCAATATGACATTTTAATTTTCCATCTTACTTTAAACGGGCAATGCCAACCTTTCAACGGGTTGGATGCTATAAAAACTTAAAAAATGGAGGGTTATATTATCGCTGGATGCAAGTTTCTGTCCAACTAGGTTGCATGAATAACTCCGGGACAAAATGAAGAGGGTGTTGGGATTTACTAAGTGCCGGCGCTAAGGAACGTTTTAGGCCGGTCAGGTTTTAATGAATAATCCGTGTGAGTTTTGCATCACAGATGATGCAAGCTGAGTTTACATAAGCTTTCACTGCTGCATGCGTGCGAAGCAATGCCCATTAGTCACACGTGCGAAAGCACCATGCTTGAAATATGAGCTTTTCATGTTGGATATTATGATTTTCTTTGATAGTGTGTTTAGTATTTAGGAAAAGAGGTGGAAATCTTTTTCCTACTTTTTCTCACCTTTTAATTAATTTCATATTTAGATATCTTAACTATTCTATTATTATTTATTAGTCAATATTAAATATTCACTTCATTTAAAATTATTACCCTATCTTTTATATATCTTCTTTCTTTTTCTTTTTTGTATTCTACTTTTTTCTTTCATTTTTTCAATTTTCAAATGGACTTTTAGGCTCCATATGGTAACCAGGAAAAAAGAGTGGAAATATTTTTTGCTTCTTTTTATATATTTTTAAAAATTTTTAATATTAAACTGACATTTTAATTATCTATCAATATTTTTTATTATTATCTATATTTTTAATCATTATTTTTTATCTTTTCATATAACAAGCCTATCTATTTTATTTTTAGTTATTATCCTTACTACTTGACATCATTCTCTTACTCATATTACTTTTTTTCCACTTTTTTTAATTTTTTTAATTATTTGAGTTATACCCAAACTTGCTCTCTAGATAATTTTGGATAAAAATTCTGTAAGATAAAGAAAACATTAGAGGGTATGGTGCAGGGACTTCAACATTCGAATCAGTATGAGACCTTAGTAAAGGGTATAAAAAATAAAGAGAGATCTTACTTCTTAGAAAGCTTTTGATGTATAACTCTCTTGTACATGCTGACTTTTGTGCAAACTTGGATGGTGCTAATGTAACTATTACCTTTGAAATAATAACTTTTTTCATGATAGCTTTTGCATTCAAAGGGTTCCTACAGATGACTCTAATGTTTGAGTCGTACCCAAACTTACTCTCTAAATAATCTTGAATAAAGATACTACATAATACAGAAAACGTCAGAGGGCACCAGGAGTGGTCCCAACGTGGGTACTCCGATGTTTAAGTCAATAAGAACCTTAGTAGAGGGTGTGAATAGTAAAGAGAGCTTGTTTTTTAAAGAATTTGTCTAAGAGAGTACATACCTAGTACATTTATAGTCGAACATGAGAGATATACGTAGACAAAGATATACTCGATCCGTACATAGATGGGATAAGTATTCCTGTCTAGATGAGGATTTCCGGATAAATATGCATCCCTAGTTTTTTTAGGATTTTTCTTTTAGAGAATATTTCTGGAGTCTTATGGAACCGCATTGTAGTTGGAAGGGGTTTCTCATTATAATAAAAATCTGAAATGGTGTTGCACTAGCTAAATAATGGATATTTCGTATTAAAGATCCCCAATATTAATCATTACTTTTTTCATATTATTGTTAAAGTGGGGTATGGAGTTTTTCATTTTACATCCCCGCAATGTGCTAATCTTGGTGACAATTTAATTATTGCTTCATTGTACAAATGCGCGAGTGTAGCTTATATGACCTGTAATATGGACTGATTTAAAAAAAAAAAAGTTGATAAAAATATTGTAGCCCACTTGATGGAAGGATAGGATTTTATGAGGCGCTGGGCTCTCTAACGCTCGTGTGCAATTAGAAAATCAATGAGTGTAGGTGGGCCATTTGCTTGGGATGTCTTCTTTTGTTGCATTCCATTCTCGTATTAGTCGGCCAACAAGCAATGAGACATGAAAGTTGGCTGTCAATCATAGAATACTATGGGGTATGCATGGGATGCTGGCTTTCCATTTCGTTAGAAATAATGCTTACTTCATCTAAAGCTTGTTTTACTCATTTGATTGCCCCCAATGTCCCAAAATTATATACAGTTCGAATATTTTCTTTGCAGTACATTTCTTCTTTTGAATCCTCACTAGTAATCTTGGTACCTATGTTTTCAATCCTTATTCATTGCCTTCTCATTTAAAAAAATAAAAAATCAGATCATGGTAGACATCATATCCTATTCTAATGACATCATTTTATATTTCAAATATGAATTTTGATCAAATTAATGCTGTCAGCAGACATTAGGATCTACGTGATGGCTTGATTTTGCCCTTTGATTTTGGGTCTATCATGACATTCTCACTAAATCCAAGTTGTCTATTATGTTGTCATCATTTATTTAATAAATACATAAAAATATTTTGAATGAAAATTCAGATGAACTTCATCGTTAAAGAAATATCATGTATATTAAAAAAATAAATAATCATTTAAAGTTATTAATATCACTTAAAATACAGTAAAATCCATCGTCTATGCAGGAGAAATGCTTCAAATGGAACGGATTTCTAACTACTATTTTCCAAGTTGCAAAATTCATTGGAAAAGTTTTCACGTATTTTTATATACTCTTAAAGTTTCTAACATTATTTACTACCTAATCTTTGAATCAAAGATGATTTCTTGCTTGTTGTCAAATATGTGAAGATACCATCAGCAGCATTGAATCATTCTTCCAAATATATATTTCAAAAACACTCCATTTCAAATGCATTTTTTATTACGCCCTCTGTCAAATAACATTATCCAAAGACATCCGTAGTAATGTAAATTGAGCAACCATCATATTCAGCCTATTAACCATTTAAGAATCATATGTAAAGTTGAACTTGGGCTTAGCCCACGAACTTATATATTGAAGCTCAGCTTTGATGAATTGGGCTTGCTAGACAATTAGTGTTTTGGACTCTGGAGGGCTTACAACCCTCCCAAGCTTAGCCCGTTCTTTCAGATGTGATGCCAAGACGGGGTGAGGTTTGACATGGAAAAAATGTGTAAAAGCCAATTTTTATCACTATCTTTATTATTTTTTTAAATTATTATTTATATTTTTTTCAAAAGGTTAATATATTTTATATTTATTCACTTTACATATGATATTATCATCTTCTCTTTTATATTTCTTTTATAAATTCTTCTTTTAAATTTCCTTATATATGTATATATATTCTTTTAGATGTTCTTGTTTGAAGTAATAGATTTTTAAACGATGGAAGATGGTAAACTAATGTGTAGAGATGACATTGAAAAATAGCAAAGTATGCAAGCTTTTTAGAGGAAAAAGATGCATAATGATCGGAAAGGCTTATTTAAATAAGGGTTTAAGCTCATTTAATAAAAAGTTCATTTCCAATAGTGAGAAAAAAGCTTCAGAGCTTCGATGTAAACGCTAAAAATAAACTTTGATGGTTTTCAAAAGTAGTAGCATTCCTATAAAACAGCGGCATTTTTCTCAAAAAGTGCATTCATCGTTGTCATGCCGCTGGGCCAAACTGACCCTAAATATAATCGCTTTACCTTTTTCCTGAATAGTTAAATAAGGGTATTTTTATATATAAAATTTATTATAAGTGAAAGTTTTTGCAAAATTAATAGTTATTAAGTAAAAATTATAAATTGCAAAAATATAAAAAGGTAAATGCAAAAAATCCATTAAAAAGAAATACAGCTGACGTAGGCTTCTGCTGGGAACAGGAAATATGAGCTCACCACACCTTATTTTATCAATCCTGACTAGGTTTAGGGCACCTACAAATATTTGACTTACCCGAATCCTGATCCTGCTTATTATAAATCAGCCAACATTGGAGTCGGCTGCTTGGTAGAACAGGGCACTTCACACGCAGGCCGAAGAAAATATTTTGCCCTCTTTGTAGATTAACTGAATGCACTGGATCGTCCAACTTCGAGTGTCAATAGAAATAATTAACATCTCTGCAGTTGTATCTGATTCCTTCAACTCATTAATGAGCATGATCAGATTGGTCGACGGCTACAACCACAAAATCAAAGAAAGTGGCCATTTTCGAATGAAATTATTTATTATATATAATTTTTAAGAAAATTTAAAAATAAAAATTATAATTTAAATGTGATAAACGTCTCCGATCTATCACAAATATACAAAATTTCATATACTCTGCGAAGATCATTACCATATTTCAGTTGCCGAGGGCTGCGTCTCGAAAGTCAGGCCTGTCTGCGTACTCCCAGACAAGGCGCTCCCAAACTCGTCTTCCAGAACCCAAAAATGCTGTGCCTAAACACATGGTGATCTATACTCTCTCATAAATGAACCGATTAGTTTGCGCAGATATTCTTTCATTGAGCACTTGGATTCCACTTGTCCGTGTGAGATGCATGGAAATTGGTGCAATGGCATTGCACCGGACGGAACATCCACTCCCGCCGACCAAACCAGCCACTGCGGTACACGTGTAAAGCATGCGACGACTCCTTTCTCCGACGGAAGTTTCGGTGTGCGGCCACGTGTAACTTCGGACCTGATTCCCTGCGACCAAGCCCTCCTCCATCAGACCACTTCCCCAGCGATCTTCTTCCTAGGGTTTATGGGCCTCCCTTGCCGGTCTCTTTCAGGTATTTACATTTCCCGCCAATTCAAGATGCCATTTTGCTGTCAAATTCCCGCTGTCTTTACACCTGTCAATCTCTGATCACGGTTAGGGTTTCGTTTTTTTGTTTGTTCTGGTGCTGATTTATGCGTTTATGGATGTTTTCTTGTGCGGAAGTGGGGTGAATTCATGAACCTGATGATTGTTTTCTTAATTTTGTTAATGATGTGGGTGTTCGCGTTTGGAGATTGGTGGTATCGTTCCCATCGTTAGATGTTTCCGATCGTAGTGTTTTTGTGTTGATGGTGTGAATGTGGCTGAGGCGTGAGGATGATCGCAAGCTGATGATATGGTAGGAGATTTCGTGATAAGACTGTTAATGGACGGGTGGGCCTGACCATTTGGGCTGGGCCTAGGCTTCAAAGTGGGTTTGTTTGGTTGCTGCTGTTCGAATTTTTTGTTTCAGGGACAAGTGGTATGGAATCTTGTATGGGCCCTTCTTTTAGTCCCTAGGAATGAATTGAATTGTTTATTTTGCATTAATTGATGTTGCAATCTCGAATGTAATCACTGTTGAGTTTAAATTTGGTGACATGCCTCAATATCATTTGTTTGTAATTATTGTTTTCTTTTAGGGGTGCAACTTGGGCTCATGAAACTCGGGTTCTCCTTAACCTAACCCAATTTGTAAAACTTCAACCCTAACCATAACCCTGATCTTATTTGCAAAGCTTCAACCCTAACTTGATTTTTGAAAATTGGGCTTGTGTTGAGTTTCGAGTTGATGAAAATCTGGTGCTCTTTCTTCCTCCCTCCCTCCCTCCGTGGATAAATATTTTGATCCATCTTTTTATTTCAGAATCACAACTAAAATTTTGATCCATCATGATTTCAGAATAAGAGCATCATCCGCTTTACTTCCATTTCAATGAGTAATTGCCTGCCGTTCTCCACTCTTTAACATCATCCGCTTTACTTCCATTTCAATGAGTAATTGCCTGTCGTTCTCCACTCTTTAACTGCTCCTATTATTATTATTATTATATATATACATATAATGATTGTTTAATCTTTACACATGATATAATATTTTCTTGAATGGTAATATTCTTGTGTGTTTTCAATGGAAATGATTTCTTTCATGTGAAATAGATAAATGATTTAACATATAATGAATGGCTTGGATTGAAGTAACCACAGTGTCATGATACACACGTAAAATTAGGGGCCAGCAAAAGGACTTGGGTGGCTGGTGGCAGGTCTGAATCATTGTTCTTTTCCGAAAGCTTCATTAATGAATTCAACATTCCAATGTAACTTCTCTTCTATGGTTTGCTTGATACAGAATTGCCTTATTTTTGTTGTTTTCAGTTGGAGCATTGATGGTGCATGAAAATCAATGTGAGCCAATTTCAGTTGTGGGGTTACCCCAATGGGTCCTTCTGTTGTGGTCGTCAGATTTTGATTGGCCTTTTGTAGATAAGCATATTCTCCTTTATGCATGATGAGGATATTGTATATATATATATATATATATATATATGTATATATATATATATATATATATCAGAAAGACCGCTTGGGAGCGACTGGCACACTGTCCCCGTTACGCATTGCACACTAGCAATTGGGAGCTAACTGGATTGGCACGATTGGCCCCTTTGTCCCCAATTGGCCCTTTGGGTTGGGGTTCTAAGAGCTCCTTGCTAGCTCCTTAGGCAAAGGAAGGTTCATTAGGTCCTTACCCGCTCAGTCATATTCCATCTAGACTACAGCAGAAAAGACTATATAGCATGTCAACCTATCTAAAAGGGCATATTGACTAACAGAAAGGCCGGCTTCATATCTAGACTGACTATCTGTGCAGCATACAAGGGATATTGGTGGCCTTCTCCTTAATTCGCCAGCGGTATATAAATATATATTTTTATAAAATATTTATGTTGAAATCGGGTTTGGGTTGACCTCAACCCGAGTTGGACAGATTTTAAACCGGGTTCGGGTCAGGAAAAGCTGAGTTCCAGCACTGGTGAAATTCAGGTTTGGCAGGCCGGGTTCGGGTTGAACCTGGCCCAAGTTGCACTCCTACATTTGAGCAACCATAGTAGTATGGAAGTAATACCAACTAATTTTTCAGCATCTCGTAAATTGGGCCTCAGATTAGATGATGATTCATTGATTTTGCTTACGGCCTAGTTGGATGCAGTTCAGTACTGTTTGAGGCTGTCGGCAGAACCGGGGCAATCCTGGAATCCCTTGGTATTCTAGTTATGTCCTTAAGTTGGGCGAAATGTGATATCTTTAGCTATTGGGTGGTCATAGGTCCAGCCCAGAAGGTGGTAGTTTTAATTCCATCCAGGGGTTGCTTGCAAGGGTTGTCATTGTAACGACCATTTTTGGCTTTTTCCAACTTCCTGAGTGTCCTGAACCAGCCTAGAAGTTGTTTGCTCTGATTAGGTTTGTCTAGTTTGCGGCTCTGTTTCAGTTTGTGGCTTGGGCAAAGTCCCCTTAGGAGTGTTAACAAGCCGCCCTGAGCCAATCCATGCTAAGTTTGGGTTGTTCTTGCTTGCAAATGAAACTAATTAATTTGAGCTTCAATTGACCTTGTTTTTGGCTAGACCTGTTGAGCTTCAGCTTCAGCTTCAGCTTAGATTCTAGTATCCAAGTTTTAGCTTTGCTTGCAAGCACTTAACCTGAGCCAAATTAAAATTATTTAGCATATGTATTTTCTATATTGTATAATGTATTATAATGTGTAAATTTGTTACACACGCATGCACACAGCACACACAAATAAATACACATGCAAAAGCCAAACTCAAGGTTAGGTCAATCCAAGCTGCTAATTAAGCTATATTTTGTTGAGCCAAGACAAATTCAACTAAGGTTGAGCTTGGCTTGTTTATGAAATAAATCAAAATTTTAAACTTGGGCTTGACTTGTGAGCCCATAAATCCAGTTAGATTGGTTAAGCCAAACCAACCAAACTTGCAAGGCAGCTTGGCTTGTTTACCGCCTAGGTTTCATATTGTTTGTTCATGGTAGTACCTATATTATACTTCTTATTTTTCTCTGTGGGTGAGGTGTGATACTATAGACTGTAGCAATAAATTGTGACAATTTAAAAATACTAACAAGATGTCATATTGGCTTGCTCAAGTTTGTACGTGACAAACTATGGCTTGCTCAAGTTTGTATGTGACAAACTCCGAACTCCCATCTTATTCTGTAATGAACAACATCAGGAAAACCAAAATAGCTCTGCCTTAATTGTGTCTCTAGATGTCTTGAAGCATCTATAAACCCAATAGTAGTGCAACAAACCAGTCATAGAAACATCATCCCAAGTGTACAGGAGAAATAATTTACGTGTCATGATAGGGTAGAAGCTATTCTAAAAATCATCTTTATTTTATTAAAAACCAAGAATACAGTTTCAAATAGTTTTCACCTTAAATTATATTATTGCCTCCCAGTTGCTTAGAAGCCATTTACATGTCTTTTTGCGTCACATTGGTTAGTTGCTCAGGCCAACAAGTTGTTTGGACCTTTTTACCCTAACTTTTAGTGTACATAAGCATTTTAAGCACTGACTTATATATAGATACCTTATAGATGAAATTCATCACAATTTGCTCTCCACCCAAGAGATCTACTTTTTAGAATTCTCTTCATGTCTCACTTTCTTTCAAACCACTTGAGATCAGTCAACATTATAGTAGGTTGGGTTAATAGATGGATGATGTATACAAATGTGCAACTAATATGATTTGACCAGGAATGCAAAACCATGAAACCATGCAAAATGAAATGACAAGAGAAGTGGACTTCAAAAATGAAAAGGATGTCAGGTAACTGGGATGGATCCTCTGCTGAGTCCACCACTGGTTCTGTTGATGGATTCACTCATGATTTCAGTGATGAATAGGAAACAAATGATGGACAGAAAAAATTATAATACCCTGGGAAGTAGTTACAGACAACAGGTCACGTCCATGAATCCCAGGTACGCTCAGGTTGAGATGGTCCATAGTTGTTAAAGGCGTGCCTAGGCATGCAATTAGGCTCAAAGCTCACTCAGGCTCACCTCTTGCACCCTGAGGTGCACTTGGTGCACCTGATTTAACTTTCCCAAAAATATATTAAAAGAAAAAACTTTCAATATTCAATTAGGATTCTAAGTTCTTTGATTTCCCCTTTCTTTCTTGGCTTAACCAAAGTTGGTGCCCTTGTTAGGATTATATTTAATATCTGAGTAATCTTATTATTTTATTCTTATAAATTACATACACAGCTGCTCATCCATCTCAACATTCTCATTTCTGCTATATTCATTTTATATATGCATTGCTCTTTAATTACCAAACATTTAACCCCATAAAGCATAGCTAGTTATATAGCTACCCTATAAGATTTTACTTTAAGTGGCACTTGACGATCACATAAAATTCGAGAAGCATAATGTCATTTCTTCCATCATGCTTGAATTTGAAGAGTAACAGCATTATCAATTTCTCTATTTTCCTAAACTATTGATCCTAGATTCCTAAAATGATCATTATGTGACATTACCTAATCTGCAATCTTAATAAGTTCTTTATTTATGGTTCTTTTTTTATTAAAATTACATTATATGTATTCAGTTTTTGTTCAACTAATTTTAAAACCCTTAGATTTTAAAGCATCTCATTATTTATTTAATTTCAAATATACTCCATCTATTGTTTCATCTATTAGAATTATGTCATCTGCAAATAACATACACCAAGGGGCCTTTTCCTGTAAATGTCTAGTGAGACCATCTATAACTAGAGTAAAGAGGTAAAAGCTTAAAGCTGAGCCTTGATGTAAACCTATTGCAATTGGAAATTCACTTGTTTCTCAACCCATAGTTCTTACATTTGTTGTGGCTCCATCATATGTATCTTTAATAATATTGATATACCAGTTCTATGTGATAGAAAAAATGCATCTTTTTTCTTGTACTTTTCACATGGAAAATTTTTCAGGTCACCATGGCACAAAATAAATAATTCCCAGTGATGTCTTTTGTAATATTTTTTTTCTACAACAACTGGCACAAACATTGTGAATATGGGATTTGGATGCTTAATTATGTCTTCCTCCTGGTCCTTTTAAGTGCCAAACATAAAGCCCATCTACATTAATCTAATTCTGAAGGAGAATTGTGCAACATGATATTAAATCAAACACAAAAAATTAAAGCAAATTGACCTATTGACCCTTTTCAAGTTCTAAGAATGCACTTCTCTTACTGTTTCTAATGAATCCCTTTCCCATGCATGGCTGGTCACAGTAGGCTTTACTGTTTCTAATGAAGGGGAATAGCTCTACTTGGAAGTCATTATTTCCAATGTAGTGTCGCCACTCGCACATAATGGGCTTCACCTTTTATTGCAAATGTAACAAAGGTGTTTTCTCTCATGATGTTGAGACGATAAAAATAAATATCTTTGTATTCTAGTCTGTCAGCATACAACTAATTGTTTTCTGCATTGGCAGAAATATATGATCCTGATCCTTCAAATAGGAACGTGCATAATTTGCCCAAGTCCCAGTTCTTATAAGATTTATAGGTTGTACAAGTCCTAGCTTGAATAAGTCCTATTTAGCTCAATGACCACTATTGTTCTGATGAGGCTGATTGAAGGGGGTCAAATGCACTTGCAGATTGTAATCAGGTCCTTTGTTGTAGTTGAATGTGCAGAATTCTACTTCTCTGAGACCTCATTCATTTCCATGAATTGAAAGTCCTGGATCCCTATCAAGGATATTTTTTAAGTATGGTCTAAATATAGTTTCTGGATCACTAAACAATGGGCGATTTTTGTTGTAATGAGCCAACCTGGGACTATGATTTCTCAAATCTTGTCTACAATAGCCATGCTGAGTAGAAGGGCTTGGCTGCAAATTATTTCTGAAACCTATCAAAATACTGATCATTTCTGAAGCATTGGTTCATAAAATGCTTTATGTATTCTTTTATTGCATCCTAGCAAGGCATATTTTATGCAACCTGTTTCTGTACAAATGAGGGCTTTGATGCAAAATTGCACTTAGGGTTCCTCTGAAATTTAATAGGAATGACTGTATGCTGGCATTTTGATCATCAGTAGCTGGACTCTGAGCTTTAAGGGTTGAATGTGTTCTATCTGATGTAAACAGAAAGGCTTCTTCTACAACTCCAAGAAAACAGAAAAGAGAATAAAGCCTTTTCAACAACTCTTATTGTAAGGCCCACAGTGGGCTTTATCCAATAATCACCCCTTGCACAATCTTATCATGGAATACTTTGGACTTCCATTTTTTTCCTATAAGATGGTGCAGCTAATAATTGATGGTGGTCTGTCTTGATGACCTGGTTCAAGTTCATATGCACATGTAGTGACTTTAAATGCATGGTTGAAAGCATTTACGCATTGGTGAAGTTCTCTGTCATTCTTCAACATAGATGGCAATAACCTTGACAAGCAAGTGAATGCATTGTGAAATGTTTTTGCAATAACCTTCACAAGCAGGTGAACATGTAGGAAAGAGAACTTTTTCTTTTTTTCCTGCAAATGATTTGTTGAGCAAGCGTTGCATCTGAACAGTTGATGGTATTTGTGTGTTGCTGATATCTTCTTTCTACTTTTTGGAAGTCATTTCATGAGCAAAACACCTGCCAAAGACAATACGCTGCGAGACGCATACAGGTGTGCAGTGAGCATGGACCAATCCAACCAACAGCAGCAACATGCGATCGGAGTTGTTACTGGTGCAGCTCAAATAGCATATGCTGCACCCTATCAAGCTGCACCGGTAATGGCTACAGCACCTCCTGCCTCGGGGGCTGTGCCTGCGACCACTCAATCAGGCTTGCAGCAGCTCACATATCAGCAAGTCCAGCACCTTCACCAGCAGCAGCAGCAGCAGCAGCAACAGCAGCTCCAGGTCTTCTGGGCCAATCAGATTGAGGAGATTGAGCAGACCACTGACTTCAGGAATCACAGCCTTCCACTTGCAAGGATCAAGAAAATCATGAAGGCTGATGAGGATGTTCGGATGATCTCAGCGGAGGCCCCAGTGGTGTTTGCAAAGGCATGTGAAATGTTCATCCTGGAACTGACCCTGCGATCATGGATCCACACTGAAGAGAACAAGCGGCGGACACTGCAGAAGAACGACATTGCAGCTGCCATCACAAGGACTGACATATTTGACTTCTTGGTGGACATTGTCCCAAGGGACGAGTTGAAGGATGAGGGTCTTGGGATTGCACGTACGGCATTGCCAGCAGTTGGAGCTCCATCAGATCCCGTTCCATACTACTACCTTCCATCACAGCCAGGAATGATCATGGGGAAGCCAGTTGACCAAGCCACCATTTATGGTCAACAACCTCCTACGGTAGCTTACATGTCGTGGCAACAACCTCAGCAGCAGCAGCAGCAGCCGCAGATGCCTGATAGTGGATGAGTTGAAGCTTGAAGTGGTTCTACCATAATTAGTAGAAATATGGTGTGGTGTGTGATATATAACTGAAGCCTGTGTCTTGGCTTGTGTGTAATCGCAATAGATTAGTAACTTAGTAAAAATATAACAAACCATGTTGAGTTTCCATTCGATTGATAAGCT
>JAYJMB010002795.1:42643-58719 GCA_036873735.1 Pouteria campechiana
ATGTACAATTTATAACAAACCAGGTTGAAGTAAATATATAACAAACCATGTTGAGTTTCCATTCGATTGATAAGCTATGTACAATTTATAACAAACCAGGTTGAAGTAAATATATAACAAACCATGTTGAGTTTCCATTCGATTGATAAGCTACGTACAATTTATAACAAACCAGGTTGATTTTCCATTCCACTGATAAGCTATGTATAAAGCAAAAGCAACCGCATGAAAGAAAGAAATTGACATGTACTAGTTCACGGGGAACGTGCTGACATGTGATTTTCAGGCTGCTGTTTGGAGCAGAGCATGGGCATTTTCTATTGCTGACTTGGTAACCTGGAATGCATTTGTGGGTGGGCATATTTCTAGAATCTGACAAATCATCTTGCTTCTGAACCTTTTAATTTTTTTTAATGTTTTTTTAGTGGTTGATTGATGATATGAGCTCGAGTCTCATGAACCCCGTCTCGTTTTTTGAAATTTAAGGGTTTAGGGTTTAGATGGGGTGCATTGGAACAAAGCATGGTTGTAATCTGCTTTCATATCTTTCTCAGATCCTAAGTCGTTTAGTTTCCTTTATTGTCCCTCTGCCATATGCTGCGAAAGCTTTCTGTAGCTTCGGTCTTATTTGCTTAAGCTCTCTCTCTCTCTCTCTCAAAGTAGCTTATGAAAGGGGCTTATAAGCTCGTTTTTAAGAACAAGCCGTAAGCTTCATAGATGAGATGCTTTTTGGCTTATTTAAGTTTTTTATATTCCTTAACCATTCCTATAAATAGTGCATAATTTCTAAAATACTCAACACACCAAATTATTCCCACATGGACATTAACAAGGATGAATAGCAGAATTTTGGACCTCCAACTAGAACGACTATCACAACATGGACATTGCTGATTGCTTGGGCCTTGGCCCATTTGGGGCATTGTTATAAATTAAACAGAGAAGAAATGGCAACATTGAGACCACGTTGCAAGCACTGGACTGCAGCATGAATCATTTGGCCAGATGGTTTTAAAATAACAAAAGAATGACACTGGTAACAACTTTCTCAACATTCCGGCTTAAGATGAAGTGTAGGATTCCTTGCAATGAAATTAGTAGCCAACAAATGGTTTTGCGAGTTGGCAATAACTTGCTAGATAGCATCATAATAAGAACATAATTCCAACATGTCCGAATGCCCCAAACAGGAAAAGATACTCATCACGCAGCACCAAAAAAAAGAAACCACAGGGTTATCATTTTTCTTCAAGTTGATGAATGAGATGCTCATACGTGAGTACTTAGAACTTGTATTCCACTAATTCCTAGCCTGATTTGCTCACAAAAAAAAAAGAAAAGAAAGTGCAACCTACAAACATCTCTCCACTACAATGCCTCAGGCAATCATGAGAGCGCAAGCCCATCATGGCCAATATGATGTAGGGTAGATTTTGCTCCAGTAAATCAGTGAGCCTGGGAACTGGATTTTCACCAATGAGTACATCAAGGAAGAAATAGTGGCCCTGTAGTTTCCCTTCATGCAACCTTTCTCTCAGTATCCTGTGTAGGAAGCTCCTTGGCACCAAAAAACACAGGCATTTCTAATCCAGTAGCAAAGATTAGAGAAAATCGTAGCCATCAGGTCAGCTGCTTCAAACACCTCAAGAATGCTTTCTTGTTTTCTAATGAGTTGAAACTTTCAATTGGTGTGCTTCCCCAAAGATAAATAGCTCCGAAAACAAGTTACTTCCCCTTGAGCTTACAATAGGCATACAAACCAGAGCCAAAGAAACCAAGACATTGCCCAATAACATTTAACTGGAAGCAACACAACAGCGTTCCTAATGAGTGGGAAACAAAAGAGGCACAGTGGAGACGAAACAAAAATATGAAGGATATTAGAGCTGAAGAGAAGTCGACATTCACCAGATCAAATGGAAGGCCACCAAACAACAGCCAGCCAAGTCCAACAGTGAACAGATCCTGTTGAAAAAGCAAAACAAAGATGAGCGAAAATAAGGCTGTGGAAAGGAATCAGTGAGCCCTGATCCACAGTGGTCAAGGGCAAATACTTGCTGGGCCACACATGGAGAATATAGCAGCATCCCAGATACCATAAAAGAACTGCAAATAAACAGTCCCAATGCAATAAAACAATAGGCCAGTGAATGAGAGTAGAATTCCTCTGTAAACTCTGTTATGTGGGACCAGTGCACTTGAAAGCCTGGATGACAAAAACAGGCCCACATACATCCAACTCTCGGTAAGTTCTAGTGGGCTCAAAGCGGACAATACTTCACATTGGTTAGAGTTGGGGTGTTACACATACACTACATCCACTCCTCGGTAAGTTTTGCTTCCAATGGGGCTTGCAAACTGATAATCCATTAGCAAGTCAATAACATGGATGGTGACTAATTAGTCCAAATGCGTACCTTCAAATTACCACACATTGTCTGGGTAAGTGCGGAATTAAGTGTTGTATTCAAAAAAATGCTGTAATTCAAGAAGAACGCCATGATACAGGAAAGAAGCATCACAGCCTGCAGAAAGTTAGAAGGCATTATTCTTAATGAGCTCTCAGCAATAATTGCTGCAAGTTGATAATGCTTAAGATATCAAAAAATTGTCTGAAAAATTGTCATAAGGTTTGTGCGTATATATATGAGAATCAAAGTGCAACATGGCATTCACAGATTTCTGTACTCATTATGTAAGTTAAGCATGTCTGTAGTTAAAATATCAGGATGTCTATCTGCCAAATTTCTCTGACCAGCAGTTAAATGCCAGTCTGTAATGATTATTCAACATCCAAACCATTATTAAGTTTGACACCATAAAAACAACAAGGACAAAAGACTTGGATCATTAGACAGTTGAAACAATATGTAACTGGAGATATGAACCAAAGTGCACTAAGAGGGCACCGTACTAGATGGGCTTTGCTTTTGCACTCAGTTGTCTTGTGGGGCAAATAATAGACACTTTCACACTTGTTTTGCAGCCAAATACTGTAGCTCATTTTGTGGTGTGTTATTGCAAGGGTTGGTTTCTTTTCCATCAAAAAGATGTAAAAGGTGAAAAAAAGAGAGAAGGAACTGCTGATATAAAAAAACCCCTCAATAAAGTGAAGAAATTGCTAGTACCAGATAGTTACTGGTTAGTCTACTTTCCTGCCAATAATCATTATGAAATTTCCTTAAATAAATAAATAAACATTAAGAAGGGTTTTTCCATGGGATTAGGGTAACCTATACCACTTAATCTATGTCATGTGGATTAACTGCACTGTTCAGGCCTTTCATACATCTCCAAGATTGCTAAATTTCTACTTTAATGGTTCTCTCAATTAAAGCTGCCCCTGCATGGAATTATGGTGGAGAGACAACACAGTAGTAGTAAAAACATATTGCAAAAACATGATGAGACATTGTCCTGGAAATTACATGCATTGCTATCCTCAGCTCTAATAATTGATCGAAACTTTAGTTGCATGCATGTTGATATGAAGAAGCAACAGATCCAGGGGAGAAGATGGTATAATGCATCTAGAAGTTGTGCAAAAGGAAAAGGACAGGAGGTAGGGGAGGGAGCTCAAGTCCAAAGCATGACTTCAAGTGGGTGTCTTGAAGTGGGTGTGAGACAGAGAAGGCCCAACAACTAGGATTACTAGTTCATGATGCAGTTATGGCATGAATGATAATGGACTTCCTTAAAGCAGGAAAAGTAATGAGCGAGCCCAAACTGAAATAGAAGCTCCATTCCCATGCACATTTCAGCACTGAGAATGAAGTCAACAAACCATATGCAA
Source organism: Pouteria campechiana (assembly GCA_036873735.1). NCBI lineage: Eukaryota > Viridiplantae > Streptophyta > Magnoliopsida > Ericales > Sapotaceae > Pouteria > Pouteria campechiana. Next base: position 46,437 of record JAYJMB010002795.1, read on the forward strand.
CAAAAAAGCTAACTTAACCAAGGCATATTTTCCATCACTGACACTTTGGATAAAAGAACAGCTACAAACATAATCTTAGAACATGGTAGAAAAGAAACTCCTATCAAGATAAACTACCAGAAAACCAAAAGAATATAAATGAGGGAAATTCCTCGTCATCTCCAAATCGCCACGGATAGATGTCCAAAACAGCAAAACTGGTCCACATATCAATCCTGCAAAGACATCCACAAAAGGTAAAACAAAGATTAGTATATGAATGTCCAATCTATGATCCCATCTACTCGAGGTGCAATAGAGTATCAATTAGACAATTCATAACTCCACGTCCAATGAAATCTGTTTTACATGACAGCTACAAAATTACCATTGCACCACATCAAACCAAAGCTGTTAAGCCCACTAGATTTCCCTGCAAAAATGAATATAGAAGACCAACAATAAAAAAAATGAACACCAGGCAATGTCATGAAAAGGTAACACATGAAGAAATATAATGGCATAATGCCTACCAATACGAGCTATTGTTGCAAGATATATCGCAGTAGTGACATTGGACAGAAACACAACAGCATAACCATAGGAATCGAATGACAAATCTCGAGCCCCCGCAACAAATGCTCCAAATACAATCAACCCAACACTGATGAAACCCTTGGATTTTGCCAAGGAGGAACACATTAGAAACAGAAACAACAGAAAGCTAATTGTTTCAACAGCATAAACATTAGAAAGATGATGCATCGTAATGTGCAGTTCAGCATTAACCTCAAAAACTAACTATTCACTAACTAACATGTTCCATTGTTGGGGCATTATCAGTAAAATATACACCAGAAACATCAATTTGAAAAGAAAGTTGCAATGTTAGGCATTGGTTATGATGATGATCAGATTAGTCCACTATCATAATGAAATTTACTAGGAAACATGATCCTAGGCTACCCAATCAACAAAAAAGGACCCATGATATAGACGTAAGGATAAAGAAAGTAAAGAATACCTTCCAACAACAGAAGAGGAATACTTCTGCCCTGTAAGGAGATATTCCACTATCATTGTAAATACCACAGTAGTCCGCCTAAGGGTAGTGTACATTGGAACATTCACTCCCCGTACAGATTCCATTGTAGCCAGCTTTCAAGAGAAACAGAAGAGATGGGGAGCATTACTACTAACTGGAAGAAAAAGGAAATAACTGGTAAACTTTCACCACAATAGACAAACCATACTGCACAATTAAGAACATACCATATAAAGTAAATACGAAGCAGCAAGAGGCAGGGTATGAAACAGGGTTGAAAATGATACAAAAAATGGTGAGCCATCAGTGATACTCCAGGATTCGCCTACTGTGAAAGAAATTAACTTCCACCGCCTCATTGCATACAGTATTGCCGTTGAAAAGATCATCTGTGATAAAAATGTGCCAAATATTTCAAAAAATTCAGAATCAATATTGTATTAAGGAAGATTGAATTGAGAATTTCGATAGAGTTCCATAATAAGAAATAATTAGATGGAAGACCCATGCATCTCGTTAGGCCTTAGCAGGCAGTGGAATACACTTAATAGGAAAACCAAGAGACTTTTTTATGCTCCCTAAAACCACAACTAAGAAGCACTTAACTGAATTACATTCCAAAATAGCTGTGATATAAGAGTGAACATAGTAAGCTCCATTGTTCCAGCAAAATTTCAAAAGCAAATGGAGGGCAAAGACCTTACATATATATTATCATTCTTGAATTTCAAATTTTGGTGACACTCAAAAATAGCACCAGAAGCAGCATTGTACCTGAATTACATTTCAATCTACCTATCTCAAGAGGGTAAACATAGCTTTACTTAGCAAAGCAGCAAAGCTTCAAAGGCTTTGACGGAAAGGCTTGTGTATAATACTACTATTCTTGACTTTCAATAGCAAAGAAATGGCATGGTTCTTTGGTAAATTAATTGCCTAACACCATCAAGAAACTAAATCACCTCCTATTGCTTTTGCATCTCAACCTTCCTTTTGAATGCTTAAGCTTAGTCAATTAGTTGAACAAACAAGTATGAGCAAATGGCTGACAGCTTATGTAGGTTTGCAGAAATCAAGTTGAAGGTCTCATTTATTAGCCTCCCCTTAACATCCATGCATTAACTTGAGAATCACAAGAAAGGAAAGGGTACATGCTCTGGAGTCTTACTATGATATTGAAATTTGCACATAAAGAGAACCAATACTGCAAATTATAACTTGTTATGTTGTCTAGCAAACTATTTAAAGAACCATGATCACATCAATATTCCAGCATCAAGGGAATTGGAGTTGGCTAATCAGTAATGAATCATAATAAATTTTAAAAGATGATACCTGCAAAAGAGTGATGACATTTGCACATGGGAAATTGTAGAAAGAAAGTGCTGCCTTGTTAAACATTACAAGAAGCACTGCACAGAACAGGTCAAACCAAAGTCGTCAGATGGTGCAACAACTGTGTGACGATATGTGCACATGGGAAATTGTTGGAAGAAAAGGCTGCTTTTTAAAAAATTACAGGAAGCATTGAATAGCACAGGTTGAACCAAATGAGTTCAGATTGTGCAATGTACATGAATAAGAAGTGTTCATGAGAAAGAGTGTGAGGGAGGCAGAAATTTCTTTAGCTAACACAATCATTGTTAAATAAAGAATAATTAACACATATGAAAAGCCAAAAAGGGATTAGGGAGGTGGATGCAATTAGTAGAGATGCATTTGTTTGCATGAGTGGTCAAACATTCAAATCCCATCTTAATTCCTCATCTTTGGGTTGCGTTTGGTAGTTTCAAGGGAAACTATTGCGAAATTCAACATTTTTCAAACTTTTTGAATATGTAAATTTGTGATGTCTTCAGTTTTATATTATTGTTTGATAGTGCTAAAGCAAAAAAAACAAAGTTAAGGCTTGTATTTGTCTAAAAAAAAGGCAGGAAAGAGAAGAAAAATGAAAAAAGAAATGGAAATTGACCCAATAAATCTTCAAGAAATCAAAATAATTTGGAAATATCATGATATAAAATGAACATTATATTTGTGCAACCAAACAAACCTTTAAAATTGAGGGCCCATCCGCACCATAGTTTATCATGCAGCTAATTGCACTGCCTCTCTACTCTATACCACAAAGAGTAAGTACCTTGCTTCATGGAATAACTTCCAGATACAACAATGAAGCAAACAATGCAAAGACATCGATAATAACTCTAAGAAGAGCCCCAAATGCCCCATATTCTGCAATTAACCTTTTCTTTGATGGCCATCTATAGCATGGTTACAAGCATCCGATGAAAGTGCTAACTAGGAATTCAAACAAACACGAAGCGTGATATATGGTTCAAAAGTAATCCTGACCATAAGTTTTTCTCTTTTTTTCACAAATCAGAATCCTAGGATCATGAAATCTGCATGATTTTAGACTTGCTCAACTGAAAGACCCTTTCTTGTAGACAACCATGCATAGAAATCAACAGAAAGATCCTTAAAACCAATATGCATAAACAATCGTCTTATCCAAACATCAGAACGCTGTGAACAGACGGATATTCTCCGCCAAAATGAGAAATCAAACAGAGCAACGTCGTCAGAATAACGGTGTGTCTAGAGACGCAAAAACACAAAGAAATCAAGAAAAACGAGTTTTAAAGATTAATTTTTGGGATGTGTGTTTGGTTGAAGCAAAGTTCACGAAATTTCTTATCCACAGCCAAACGGATTCATCACAAAACATGCAATCAAACGCAATCTTAAGAAAAGGGGAAAAGAAGAAGAAGATAGAAGAGGAGGAAGGGGGAGACCAGCGCAGGTCATGTAGGAGATTGCAGCGTATGCGCCTCTCTTCGTCATGGGTGAGCCCTTGAAGATGCTCTCGTCGCCGCCGCTGCTGCCGGCCCTCGAGGAAGGATCCGACACTGGCAGCGTCTCTTTCTTCGATGAAGCCATCGACCGGTCAATCCAACAGTCGTGATCCGCCTCTTCTTCCCCAAATTTCCTCTTTCGATCCGTCAACGATGGAATTGAAGGGAAGAAGCGAAAGAAAAAAGGCGGCTTTTTTCTTCTTCGTCTTTCTGGGTCCGGCTGTCGGCTCGATTGACCCACTCGTAGCTGCGTCAGCGTCGGGCTGCAAGCCAGCATACGGCCCCATCCAAACAAAGTATTTAAGATTAATCTAATTCCTTGAAATAAATCATTTTAAATGTTGTCTATTTATTCAATGCAAAAGATTTATTTAAAAAATACCTACTTGATTCAAAAACAAAAAAAAATAACTAAAAGATTTTCCTGGTTGAAATAATTTTGGGATTTTAAAGAGCCATGTTACATCAACGATATATTTGTGGTGCAAATTGAGTCCAATCAACCCAAACACGCATATAGGGGTGCAACTCGGGCTTATAAGACCTGGGTTCTCCTCAATTCTAACTTTAATTCTAATACTATTTGTAAAATTTCAACTCTAATCCTATTTTTGAAAATAAGTTTCGATTGAATTTTCTGTTGGAATTCGAGTTAATAAAAATTTAGTGCTCTCTCTCTCTCTCTCTCTCTCTCTCTCTCTCTTTTCCTCTTCGTGGATAAATATTTTGAGCCATTTTTTCATTTCAGAATCACAACTAATACTTTAATCCTTCATGATTTCATAATTAGTGCATCTTTCGCTTTACTTCCATTTTAATGAGTAACTGCTTGTTGTTCTCCACTCTTTAATTGCTCCTCCTAGTCTTATTATTATTATAATTAAGGTAGGGTTGGACATTAGAACATCATTCAATCTAAGTTATCTGGGACAATCAAGCCTATGTACATGACGCATTCACTCCTGTCATGTTATGTTTAAGTACACACAATCTATTAATGCCTTTCTTTTGTATGCAAATTTGGACAACCTCCGTTCTTATCCATTTTTAATTCAAATTTAAAATATTTATTTATTATGACTTGCTAATGAGTATTATATTTTAAGAGTTTCACAACTTATTTGGTGATAAGTGTGTTCGCAATATAATCAAGGCAGGACTAGGCATTTGGAATATCATTCAATTTTAGTGATCCAAGATAAAATAAGGAGCTTATGCCAAAACTTTTGGAGTCTTGATCCAATAGCTCCACTTCTATTCTTTGATTAGACAATAGCAAGGGTGGGTATGAACTATAGTTTCTTTATATTATACTCAACATAAAAATTTTATAAATATCTAATGACGCTTTCGAAGTTTGGAATTTTGTTTCCATTATCCAAGGAATGCATTCCTCACATGTCTACTACATCAACATATCTAGAAAATGTGCCAAATGTAACGTGTAAAAAATTTATTATGGGCATCGAGCAAGCCCCACCATGATAATGGGGTGGTTGAAAAATCAACAAGTCTATCATCCAACATGTTGGTTCCCATAGGATGGCTTAACCCAAGAGGGGAGAGGTGAAATGAGTTTATAAAACATTATTGTTTAACCCTTGTTGGATTAATTTTTCCCTTTTCGTGCTTATGTATAATGCAATTATCAAATAAATAATGAAGTAATAAAGCACAAGGAAAGCAAAGCAATCAGAAATAATACACACATAAATAACATAATTTTTTTATAATAGTTCGGACAACCTCACTACTTCACTCTTCCAAGAGCACACTCTCCTTGTGCCTTAAGTTCCACTATCTCATATAATGAAAATATAACAGTACATCCTGCACTCTTCTAGATTCTAGCTTTGAGGGGCATAAACATAATACTCTCAACAGTTTTCTAGATTCTATCTCTAGGGGGCATAAACATAGTTTTGGATTCCAACTCCAAGGGGCATAAACTATTGCTTCTTCTAGATCCACTCTAGGGGGCATAATAAAGTAGCTCTTATCTGTACTCAAACAGTCACAGCTCTTCTTGAGTCTAGTCCACACTACTAGCTCAAGGCAATCACAAATGATATAAGAATATGAAGGTTAAGCACACTTTACAAATTTCTCAATGTAAGAACAGGGGAAAACTTGATAGTTTGAGTAGCTCTTTGTGTTGCAATAGCTCTTCCCTTAATGTATGAAAAAGAAGGCTTTGAATATTTGAAAAGTTGAAGCTCTTGAATGAATGAAGAAGGTTTAAGCTCTTTGGCCTTTTATTGCTTGAGGATGAAAAGATTAAAGCTCAAAGAAATCTTCAATATGAATTCAGCAACACTTGAAAACATCCTAGCCCATCTCCTTAAATAGCTATTCTAAAAAATGTGTCCATTGTAGAAGATGGATTTTATCAAATGCAGAAGACAGAGGTAGATGAGGAGCTTTTAATGAAGAGGACCATTCTGAATTTCTCCCATTGGAATGCATTGTCTTCTTATTGGTTCTTAATTTTTTGAAAGTCTGCAATCTCATTCTTGACAGAGAAAAAGATGATTGCTCAAAAATGAAAAGCTTTTTGCAGAGCATTAAATTTCTGAACTATTTGAAAATAGTATTTTTTTCTACTATAGCAGGTTAATGTAACAACGTTGCTGTAGTCCTCTCAAAGACAACACTTTGTCTGAAGTTAATTTTTGGACAAATCTAGCTACTCAAAAGTTCGTCCGAAGGTTATTGTAGTAGAGTTACTATAATACTCGTAGAGACGACACTTTTTTTGAAGTTAGTTTCAGACAAATTTGCCTGCCCAAATAATTTGTCTGAAGGTTATTGTAGCAGTCACGAACAACTTTGTCCAAAGTTAGTTTGGGACAAGTCCTTCTTGCTCAACATTAGTTTGAAGATGGTTGCTTTGTCTGAATATTTTTCATCATAAAATAATTATGAACATAAGATTTGCATAAGTTGTAAAGTATGGATGATCATTTTAATCATGTTTTAGATAACATAAACTCATTCAAGCATATTTTGTTTTTACATGATCATTCCATGAAATTCATGCTTATCCTAATAATTGTAAATATGATCTAACATGATATAATATAATAAACTAAGTTAATTGCAAAGTGGATCATAATGATTTTCTTCATTTTCAAATGATTTGCAACTATGCTTGCATAAATGAATTTTCAATAGAATGCATACTTCTTCAAGCATACTGGACAATATTTCAAGCTTCCTAAATTAATTAAGATCATTAGCATATATCAAATCTAAAACAAGTTTTGTTATCATCAAAATTATACAATAATCCCAACACAGACCTAGCCAAGCATGTCGAGATTTTGAGGTATGCCATTTTCATGGTGTCCACCTTCATGGACATGTAAAAGAAAATTCTATATTGAGATATAATCTAGACCCTAAGATCTTAATATCTGGAATATCAAAACTTGTGACAAATGATGCTGCTACTCTTAACAATAAAGTTTGATGAGATTCTCAATGCCTATGTATCTTTTGGAAGTTTCCTATATCATTTCGAATGGCAAAGGTAACATGATGTTTTAACCAAATTGGCTTGAATGGAAATAAAGCTCCCTGGTATGGATGCTTAGTAAAATGTACTCAACCTAAATATTTTATAAATATGTATATATGAGAAATAATCTAGTGTAGCTGACTACACCGAATATTTTTGTGTAACTGGCGTAATAGTCATTCGATGGAGCGGGCGTCATCTAGGCCAATCGTGGGGCATTGCAAGTGAGGGAGGGAGGGAGAGTAAGGTTTTTAACTCTAACTCCCAAAAAAAAAACACGCATGTATTAAATAATAATGACTGCTTTCCATCTCCCTTAATCACACCTGCTTTCCATCTTACCCAACTGGACGGGCGATGGAAACTCATCTCCCTCTTCGTCGACCTACACCCTCTCCACATCTTCTCGTCTTGTTTTTTCAAGTTGGCTTCCACATGTCGACTACCCCCAAATCCCCAGACTTAGAGTAGATCTTGAAAATTGGCCAATTCCTCCAAATCCCATACACAACCGCAAAGAAATTGTCAAACCCGCTACTTTGGCAAGACTCATGAACACAGAGAAGTTCTTCATTCCAATTGTTCATTATTGTCATTGTTGTTATTTTTTTCTAAAAGTTGCATTAGTTTCATGACAACAGTATGTGCTTTTGGTTATTAGTACAAGTGAGATAGCTTTCAAGCTTCTCACCATTGGAAATATGAGAACGGCCCTGCGGCTTTTGATAAAGTGACTACTGGGGATGTTTCATGTGACCACCTTTATGAATGAATGCATAAGGTGCAGAACACAGGGAGTGCCATGTAAGCATTTGACAAATAGATTGTGAAGAATATTATGTCATGGGATATTACTATTGATGGACATATGAAATCACATAGGGCTGTTAAGCTATTGGGTGTCTACCTCTTTGAGAAAAAAGGGGTTATGTGGAACTTTATGCCTAAGTTGAAATGACAAATCTTGGATTCCCATCTTTAGTTTTTGTAATTTTCTTTTATTTAATTTCTATCCATGGATTTTATTATTGTAGTTTTGTATCTAAATTTTTACACTGTGTATCATATTTTGTAGTGATTAACATATTTATTGAAGGATGGTGTTATTATCTATTTTTACACAGGTTATTTTAGGTCCATGGATTTACTTGTAGATATTGTGAACATAAATGATAGGGATGAGGTAGGTTCCCTTGATCCAAATGGATGAGGTGTCAAAGTAGGCAGTACAAAAGTTGATAATATGGATATAGTGGGCAGTGTTGTGCAAAATACATCGATGGGTATACATGAATTTTTTTACCTAAAGCTCCTATTGATCTAACCCTAAAGACTAGCCAGCAATTTGACAATCAGGAAGATGAATTTCAGTTCTACAATAGTTATGCAAAATTGTATGAGTTAATATTAGAAAGAGCTATGCAAGAAAGTTGGTTAATAGAGACGTATGTGCTCGGGTTTTTAAATACTCTCAAGAAGGATTAAGAAAGGCCAAACACATTGAAGTAGATTTTTCGCTAGTAGACTCAAATGGTCCACATGAAGCTTTAAATATTATCCCTACAAAAAAGAAAAAGCAAAAATATAAAGAGAGATGTCTCACCAAATGTAATTGCATAGCATGAAGTTTCTAAACGTGGAGATTGAGATAAGTGGGTTGTTATAAGATTTGTACCTGAACTTAGTCATGATTTAGAATCACTTATTAAATCTTATTGTTTATAATCATATAGGAATGTGCCAGATTGTCAAGTAGACATTGTGAAAGGGTTGAATAAAGTTTGGATTGGGGTAGCAAAAGCATTAGACTTTAGGGCTAATGAGGTAGGTGGGTTGGAGAATTTGGAGTTTTCATAGATAGACCTTAGCAATGCTTACAGAAGGCCATGTCAATCCAAGTTTAGCGGGGAGGATGGCAGATGCTTTGTTACAATACTTTTAGAGTCAATCAAAAGTCAATCCTCATTTTAATTTCCACTTAAAGTGGATGGAGAAGTACATTTGATGTCATTTTTTTGAGTTGATTGTGCAGCTAAAATTGATTATGGGGCATTTGGTGATGTTATGTGTTTTGACATGACGTATAAAATAAATGGGTATGATATGCCATTTGGACCATTTGTTAGCGTTAACCATCACAAACAATCAATATTACTAGGGGCAAGACTTCTTTTGGAGAGACTACAATTGATTTTAAATGATTACTCAAAGCATGACTTGATATGATAGCAAGTGTACCTCATAAAGTAATAGTGACTGACCAAGATATTGCTATCTTAGCTGCTATAAGAAATGTATTTCCTTAAAACTACCATGTTATTTGCATATGACACTTGAATAAAAAATTTCATGAAAAGATGGGTATTGTGATTCATAACAATCCAACTTTTTAGAAAACTTGGTTTAATTGCATATACAAAAGTGAGACATCGGATGAATTTGAAAATGCATGGGCTGATATGATTGGTACTTATGACTTGCATGATCACTCATAGCTGCAGCAACTATATAATATCAGAAATACATAGGTGCTTGCTTATGTTAGATGTCATTTTTTAGTTGACATGACAACTATAAGGAGATCTGAGAGCATGAATTTATTATTTGATAAATATGTGCATCGCAGCATGAAATTGTTAGAATTTGCATGTGCATATGAACAGGCTGTTAAAGGGAGGCATTGAGCAGAAATAGTTGCTAATTATAAAATAATATATGGCATGCCAATTATGAAAACATAATACACTATTGAGTGTGACATGGCAAAAGTGTATACAAAGGAGGTTTTTTTGAATTTCAGAAAGAGATTGAGCAATGCCAATATTATCTTGCACAAATTAATGTGTCAGATGATCATATAGATCAATATGTTATTCATAGATATTCAAGTGATAATCCTGAAAGAGTTAGAAAAGTTAAAAGGGATAATGAAAACATGATGGCCACATGTTCATGTAAAAAGTGAGAGTTTTTAGGGATAATGTGTACATATATTATTGCAGTATTTTGTATGCAAGGGATCTTCAGTATGCTTGAAAAACGTATATTAAGAAGGTGAACCCAAAGACCTAAGGAAAAGATCATACAATGCCAATGTGCCACAACATTATGTATTAAGAATTCAAAGATTATACGTCATCACAACTTGATATAAGAATGTGGTAAAATTATTCGTCAAAGGACTAGCGATTTGGCTCTTTATGAAATTGCTTTTGAAGGCTTGAAAAAGATTAAAAAATTAATAGAAGAATATAAAAAAGAGCATGTCTTGGATGCACTTGATGATGCTGAAGGCAGTGGAGCCAACTTCAATAACAAAAGTTTGAGAGTTGTATACCAGCCTAATTTAATTCTACCCTCAAATAAAACTATGACAACCCCACCAGCTATGTTCTAGTTGATGGAGTACATAGCCACAACTCCCAACCAAATGCAATACTAGATCCACTTATCATGAAAATGAAAGCTTGGACTAGTAAGAGATTCAAGCCAACAATGGAGGTGATTGGGAGAGGTGGAGCTATTAGGTTGTATTGCGGTTGTGACTAAATTGTTATTGGGCATAATAGGAGAAATTATCCATCAATTAGAAGCTCCAATTCCATGGCCGATTCATCCCACTGCAATCTTGATTAGAAAAATTACTTTAAGCTTACCTTTTGTTATATTAAAGGAGGGTGCATTTGTTTGGGCTTTTATGTTGATGAAATATTAACAGAATCCTTATTGGATTTTGTAGAATTCTTCATATGACTTCTTCATCTAAGGGTACAAGTTCAATATATTTTGCAAGAGTTTTTTGTAAATATGGGTTTGACATACATATCTTTACTTTTTATACAAACAACAACCCAGGGAGGCGATTTCTCAGTTGTGTTGGTCATTTCATGAGTCTCTTTACACTTCTTTTTAGTGTCTTATATAAACATATTGATGTAATTGACAATCGTTTAATTATCTTATTACAGGATTGCCCTAGCAAATGTTCCTTTTTCTGAGGGTGGATCCTCTCATTGATAGGGAACATCAGTTTAGAAGAGATTAATTACATAAGATTAGGAAGTTGAATAGTCAGTTGTATGCTATGCATGAAGAGAACCTACAACTATAATCAAAAGTTCAAGAAATGTAGCGCACTAGAGAGGAGTTATCGTAATATGAGGGCAATTGTAAGGTGTTAGAGAGAGATCAAGGCATACAAGAAAAGACTGTGCATTTTATGTTTTATAGATCTTATAATTTTCATAATGTGGCTTATGTAGACAATTAGACACTTCTCTGTAATGGTTTCTTTATAGACATTTATCTTCAACTTGCAACTTTAGACATATTTCTATAATATTTTTCTTGATATATGATTGTAGACAATTATCTATAAGCATTTGCTGTGATAAGACCAGAGAAGGCCTTTGTTGTTTTGTTATGATTTTTTGCCTTTGGAAGTCCATTACATCTCTTTGTTCAGCTTATCCTCTCCAGTCTTTCCAACTGCTATATAAGGATTATTGGGGGGGATTGTTGAATCAAACTTGAGACTATTTGTATTACACTAGCTTGCAACCATCTTTATTCAGCAATGTCCTAATTGAGTATCTGTGTTCAGAGTTAAATTTTGAATTGTGAATCATTCATCTTGTAATAGACTTCATTCATCTATGTTTGAAAATGAATTATCATATCCAAAAATGCTTTGCCACGTCCGAAGTTATGGTTTCAGACTTGGAACTATCGTGAAATTACTTTGTTTTCTGATGAGAATGCAAAATGTCATATTTTATTCTCCTAATACTTCATCTTTTGCACTTATTTGATTCCTAAATATACTCATTATTCTCATATTTTGATTTAGGAGTCAATTGGAGTGGTTGAGCGCAAAAAGGT
>JAYJMB010002796.1:0-14867 GCA_036873735.1 Pouteria campechiana
ATTGAAAGAAAATGATGGCAACAATGGAAACATGATATCCTCCCACAAAGTAAATAACACTACAAGAGTGTTTAGTTTTAGAAACAATATTTAACATTTCATTACTAAAAGATTTCCATAGATTCGCTTTACCGTTGCTTTCGTTGATATTAGTTTTTATTAACGGGCGTTATAGTAAGAAAAGTGCAATCAATCATTTTTTCCACAAATTTTCAGCAACAAAATATAACGGAATGTCTTCTTTGCCAAAAATGAACATTCATGTATTGTAATATAGATAGAAAATAATAATTAAAAATATTAATATTAATAATAAATAAATTATTATGATAAATACATGTCAAATTAATCTTTAAAAATAAGAGGTGATTAGCAACATTGACTGAAAAATATTAGAAAGGAACAATAGAGAACTTTTAGAAAAGATCACTACAAGAAAAATGACTAAATGTAGTCAACATTTTGGTTGCAAAAAGTTAAATTTTAACTAAAAGCACTAACAGACACCGGCGACACCAGATTCTGGAGCCGCGGCACTAGCCTTGCTGGATGCCACCTATGCCTCATCATTGACCGGTGTCGTGGCGCCATTCTGGCGCTACCAACACTAATTTCACTAGCCCCCAATTTTATGGATTTTTTCTCTAATTTTTCATCCTCTTTTGTTCATATTTTTAGACCATATTATTTTTCATATATTCTAACATTAAAATACATATTTAGTCCTCTATTTATACATCATCACAATATACTGAAAATGACCCTCATATTAATCTAAATCATATCCAAATATATGGCCTCATAAAATAATAACTTTATTCTCAATTTCATAATTCATTCTCATACTTGATAGAGTAAAATTTTTTACTAAAGATAATTAAAATGTATTCCAATACATCATTATCCAAAAATTAATACTCCAGGTGTTACAAATCTCCCTCTTTACAAAAATTTTCGACCTCAAAACTTTTAATATCATGTAATTTTTATTATTGCCTTAAATTGTAATTCAATTCATAATTTGTATCATTATCACCATTTAATTCAACCTAATTGCACATCAAACATATCAAAAACATGTTAATGGTCACCAAATTTTGATAACATGTAACAAAGGCCAAAATTACCAGATTATTCAATTATTTTTTATGACAACTTACTAAAATAATCAAAAATTTAATTACTATAAACACAGATAATCGCACAATCACTCAAGGTTTAGACATTCCCTTAGTCATGCTCGTTCTTACACCTCTTTCATAATATTCAAACAGATATAAACAACCATAGAAATAATTTATTACTCATATCATATGCAATAAATCCATATGCATTTTCATTATCAGCATAATTACAAAATCTACAATTTCAATTCAGTTTTACTCCAGTACTTTCATGAGTTCAGAATCAACCAATACAAAAAATTCATAATAATTTTCATATTAACATTATCTAATCACAATAATTCAGTTCAACCATCATAAAATCTATTGTTAATCAACCACACTGGACTATACTAATTCATTTTGCAATATCGAATGTTGTTTCTTTAATAACAGTCAATCATATTCATAGGATCAACATAATGCTCATAATCATATATAAACTATTACGGTGCCAATACAACTATCAAAATCCAGTGGACTCTACTCATTTGTAGATCCTCAACATCTTTATCTCTGCATTAGTATCAAAAATTTCAATTATACATTACCTGCTATCAACCAATACCATATTCGGGAGGCTACCAACTAAGTGAAATCAACCACAAATCCAGTAGAGACAACCACAAATAAGGTGGACACAACCACAACCAAATGACATTAATCATCACTAAAGTGGACTCAGCCACTAACAAAAGGGACTCAACTATCTTAAAACTTTAGTGTATTCCAATTCATCCCTGCAATTTGGCTACAAATGTTGCAGAATCTATGATCACATGGTATTTCGCCATTATTGCAACCTAGAAATCATAAGTTCTCCATCCACACCTACAAAATAAACAAAGGAGTCTCACACAATAGGCTAATCAGGTCTCTTCGCCTTTATAGGCGGCATTATCAAACAAAGCCTTGTCATGGGCGGGATACCAAATATCCAAAGTAGTCATCCCAATAGGCATCCAAACCCAAATGTACTAGCAGGCATTTAAACCTCAAATACATATTAATTCATATTCCAAGAGGCATCAAATACAAGTATGTATCTTAGTCATGCATCAAAGCCTCAATCAAATAACCAAATATCCAAGCCTCAACCAAATAACCAATTGTCCAAACCTTATTCAACTAACCAAATTTCTAACTTACCAAATAACCAAATGACCCAAACCTTTTTCAATTAACCAAACTCAAGCATTCAAACTTAATTACATACTAAGTTTACTCTAACTAATTTTCCAATCCAAGCATGCTATTGACCTTTAACCCATAAAACATCCAAGTATAGATTCAATTCTCAATTATATAACAATTGTATTCTCACCAATATCTAGTTCCAAGTATGTATCCCAATCTAAATATGCCTCCAATTCTCAATTAACTTGTTAAACTCAAACTCAATTGCATGCTAACTCAACCTCTATATATAATAATTCTCAGCAATCAACATACATCAACCCATGCAACTTAGGCTCACAACAAAATTCAATATCAGTCACACGAGGAATTATACAAATTCACTAATCAATAGTTCAAGTAAGCTATAGCAAAAATCCATATTGTAAATCAAGTAACACCCACGAATGCATGTGTATAACAATGTCATAATTTTAACATGTCATATATAACATTTTATGCAATCACTATTGTTCTATCATCGCTTCTCATAATAATTGTCATAACATGAGTAATCAGCCAATCTCAACTGAATTTATCTCAATTGTACAAACAACATATATAATTGGAATATCCTTGTTTATTCCATATTATCACTTACAACAATCAATCACATTATATATAATTACAATTCAAAGTGAAACTCAACGTTAATCAACACAATTTTGGCACATTTACCAATTCATTCAATATAGTTATATGCAATTGTTTTATGTGAGGAGATACATGAATTAAGTGAATTGGTAGAGATATAAATTTTACTATGAATGTAGACAAACTCATAACTAAACTAAATTGTAAGCATTGACATATTCATGATATGTTTTAATTTTGTGCTTAGTATATTTACCTACAACCCTAACATCTTGATTCAAGGATATTCACTTCATGTGCCTAAGTGCATTAGAAAATCTAAATTAATCATGATAATTAATATGACTTATTTGGTTAAGACATTAAAAATTATTTCAATTATGAAATACATTTGGTTGAGATCTCCTTAGAAGTAATGTAAATAGGATACATCTTTTATCCACGTGTATCAAATAAGTTTCCAAACTTAAATCCAATAAGATAACAAAATCTTTTTAGAACTAACGTAATTCATTAGAATTTATCTAATCAATTATATAACTAGCAGAATCTTAGCTAAACATCTATCCCATTTAAAGTGTTTCTCTTATATATTATTAGTAAATTTAATGATTATTATTTGTATCCAATATATAGTATTTTTTTAAATTATGAATTTTGAATATTCCATCAAAATCATTTTTTATTTGTTGAATAAATAAAAAATAGTAAGTTAGTAATGCTAAAAAAAAAAGAAGCAGCATTGAGATCCCACAGCTATTATCAAATGCGGATTACTGTGTACTGACGATTTTGGGCACTTAGATAACCTCGATTGTACTTCATGTTGCAAATTACAAAATAATAATAAAAAAAAAAGATTTTGGTAATTGGCCATACTTTCTTAGATAGTCCACAATTACCCCTTGTGGGACCAAAATAGTGATCGGAGACATCCATTCGGTTCAAAGGATAATCAAACATCTATGTATATGAGAAAAAATGGCTATTCCAAATTTTGGTTAATGTATTCATTTATGAAATATTCTAAAACATTTGTTACAATTATCAAATTAATAATCTCATGAAATTAAATTTATCGATATTTCTTATGCACACTATATTTTATAATAAGAATTGAATGAATGGTTCAAATTGATTATTGGAAGGTCCAAGTTTTATTGGAAAGAAAATTGGTATTGGGAGTAGGATGCCAGTTAAACCCCAACAAAAATCTCTCCCATACTATTTTCAGATGCAAGTGTCACAATAATTATATGCAATTATTTTACGTTGGTTGATATAATTATATGCAGTCATTTCTCACTAGTTGCATATAGTTATATGCAACCATTCTTTTGTTAGCTTCATATAAAATATATGCAACCAAATTTTTGGTTGCATTTAGTTTATACGTAGCCAAATTATATGCAACCAAACTCACTCTAAAAAATATGACCATTTTGACACTCCATATGCTTATTCAACCATAATTTAAATATCAATAACTAGCAATAAATTTACATAAACCATAGCTACAATCCATTATATATAAAATAATGAGGGTCACTCATATGTTGAAGCCTCTCATGAAAAGCAGAATAAGTTTACAAATGAATGAAATTCATTAAAGATAAATCACCTACGTCATAACATTCATATGTCTTTTACTTTCTAATGTTAAACATTCCTTGTTACCTTGCAGCAGCATACACATTTGGATCATGAGGTGGTATAACACTATCATATCCATCATAAATCTGGCCCCCAAAGTATGCTCCATTCCATTAATTAGTTGAATCTACCCTTGGTTGCCATAACCAAGAAATACAAAATACATATATTTAAGAATATAATATGAAAAGGGTACATAAATCATATAGAAAATAAAAGTAAGCATCGAAGTTGGCAAATGTAAGATTGTTAATGCTATCTTCTTGTTTGCTGGATTGCCAACCTAAGAGAGGTGAACTGTCTGGTTCCCAATGACTATCTCATTCAACTTTTGCAATCACTAAAACTTGGATGGACATGGGAAATACCTTAATGAACTCATTTTTTTACTCTTTACAAATATTCAAACAATCAACAATTTCAACATTTGAGAATTTAAATGCTCCATTAAGCCAATTCTATTTCTGAGTCAAGTCCCATGGCATACATTATTTAACATCTGTAGCAATTTCAATTGAGCCTCTTGTAGACCAACTATTTCCACAGTTGGGATATAGACTATGGAGAATATCAACAATATTGAAACTATTATTGTGAATAAGAGGTTGGGTTAGCTGAAGATCGTGATTGACCTCACCAGCAGTTGGCACTTGTGGATCTAGGACAAGCTGATGATGTAGTGGATAGCTAGGATGCAAGGAATTCAGTGGCAATGCTAGGGGTTCTTCTACAAGAAAATTCATCAATTAATGACCAAGCTATGAAAAGAAAAAATATTTGTTTATTGAATTCTACAGCTAGAGCATACCCAGAAACCATAGACCCTCCGAAAGATGTAGCACATGTTTCAAAAAGGTAACCCCACACTAAACTCTCCAAGTCACTAAACCAACACCAGGAAGGCATGCAACTAAACCAATCCACCCCTTGGAGAATAGTGGATAATGAACATTTAGATATAGCCAACTTTGTACAAGTCATGTGGACAAGGAAAATGTATTGATATTAGAAAGAACTAGCAAAACTTCAGATAACATATCAATTAATTAGAAAGAACCAATATAATTTAATTAATTAAATCCCAAATCAATTATCTAGGTTGCCTTAATCCATCCTGCTATTTTACATTGTTTCATTGGAGCATATCATCAAGCACTTCACAAACACTTATTCATTTATCAATTTCAACTACTTGCAACTAATTTCAACAGCTTTATCATTACAATTACATCATAATGGAATCAATTAAATCCTAAATTAATCAAATCAACTTCTCAACATCAATCCACATATAAACCACCTCCATACACAACCCACCATGAAAAACATTGATGATTCACCAATTTCAATGCTCAAATCATCATAAAATTATGGAATTATACACTATACTCATTCCCCTATGAAATCCCCAAATAATCATGCAATTTTAACCCCCAAAAGTTGCCGATAATTGAATATTCCAACCTTAAAACATTAATTCAAAAATTAATTTAGAAAAAGTGTCTCACCATTGATTTCGTGGGATGATTCCATCCTAAAAACAAACACCCACTTCCAATCTTTAAGTTTCCACTGTAAACAGCAACAAACAGAAGGAAACAACTCTCCCTATTCCTTACGCACATCCAAACGAGTTGCAATGAGGAGCTCTAATGTCGGGGATTAATTGCAAGTAAAATCTGAATTGTCCAAGCAAGTTTTAATGAAAAAAGGTGGACAAGGAGGATGATTGCATAGAAAGAACCAGCAAAACTTCATATAAAAATGAAAAAGCCAAGGAAGGAGAGAGCGTAACCTTTTCGAATTAGAGATGAATTTTCCAAAGTTTGGAAAAGAACTGGAAGAGGCTAAAAAAATCCAAGGGGAGTGGCAATGGACGGTGGAGAAAAGCAAAGGGCACCAGCGAAGAGAGAGGGGGGGAAGAGAGGTGGGGGATCGATTGCACAGGTTTGGATAGTAAGGCAAGGGCATCAAGAAGAGAGAGGGGAGGAAGAGAGGTGGGGGAAAATTAGAATTTAATGTCACAATTTTTTTATTCCATTGGTTGGCAATACTACAGGCATTCATTGTACCGCCTGCCATATTAACTTTTGAAGACAGTTGCAGTATTTTGGTCATATCTTCTTTACATGAATTAAAAATTAAGTTATTATTGGTTTGTTGATAGATAATTTGAATTTATACAACTTTAATGTTGAAATATTTCTATGAATTAACCTCTATCATCCCCACGAATTATCCCAAAGTAAGGCCTATTAACAGTTTTTACCTTTTAAAGTGGCTGAAGCTTTGGAGACAGTTATAGTGTTTTGATTCTTAGTTTATTCTTATATAATTAGAAAATATACAATTTTTATGTTGAATACTTTCTCCGAATCAGCTTTAATATATGTTAAAAACTGGCTACAAATGACCCCTTAGTTATATTCAGCACCGAAAGGTAAAACCTGTTAATAGGTGTCACTTTAGGGCAATTTATGGGGCATATGGAAACTGATTCAAAGAAGGTATTTAACATTAAAGTTTATCCATCTAATAAATTAAGAATTACATGATTCTGAGTTTGTACAAGGAATATATGGTCAAAACACTGCAACTATCTCAAAAAATTCATGTGACAGGCAGTTTACCACAGGTGCCCGCGCATATCGCATTCCACGTAGGGACAATCGTAGCCTCCCATGGTGGTTATATCTAGAAGAAGTATTCTCCATAAATACCTTTGGTTGATACTACAAGCGCTCGCACTTATCGACTAGAGCGTGGGCAATACAGTGGGCCCCCGTGTTACCGCCTACCATATGAACATTTAGAGATAATTGAAGTATTTTGGTCATATCTTCCTCATACAAATCAGAATCATATTATTCTTAGTTTTTTTAATAGATAATTTTAAGAGATAAAACTTTCATGTCAAACACTTTCTTTGGATTAGTTTCCAAATGCCCCACAAATTGCCCTAAAGTGATGCCTATTAACGATTTTTACCTTTCAGTGTATCTGAATGTGACAAAGGGGTCATTTGTAGCCAATTTTTAGCATGTATTGAGGCTGATTTAGAAAAAATTTCCAACATGAAAGTTATATTTTTATAATTATATATTTAATAAATTAATAATTATATAATTTTGAGTTATAAAAAGAAAGATATGGCCAAAACATCCCAATTGTCTTTAGAGATTTAGACGCGTTGACAAGTAAAAATTATTGAGAGGCATCACTTTAGGGAAATTTTTAGAATATATAGAGAATGATTCAAATAATATGTTTAACATAAAAATTGTATTTCTTTAAATTATTTATCCAAAAATAAAAAATTACATAATTTTATGTTCTGATGAGGAAATTATGGCCAAAATGCTGCAAGTATCTCTGGAAGTGATTTTCATAAGATAATTAATTAACAACACATATACGACTATAATTTCTTAACCCACATCATTTATATATAATTATATATATAGTAATATAAAATATTTTATAGTTTGAATGATATAAATACAGCTTTTGAGTTTTCTTTCCCAATTATAATATGCCCATTTCATAATTTATTTGAGGCATCTATAAATAATGAAAGGATCATTGTGTGTCACAACCTTTTTTTGCATTTTATACTATATGCAGTCATTTTGGGTCAGCTACATATAATATTAAACCCAAAAAAGAAAAAAATTCATGTAATCATGAATGTTATAGTATAGCGTGGCCATGCATATTTTACATGAGTATATATATATATATATATGTGTGTGTGTGTGTGTGTGTGTGTGTGTGTATGTGTGTATGTGTGTGTGTGTGTATGATTAGATATAATAAACTAAAATATTAACATTATTTGAATGCTATAAAAGCTTGTGGTTTTTTTTCACCTCTTAATGATTTTTACCTGTAAGCGCGTCTAAAGCTCTGGAGCTAGTTGCAGTGTTTTGAGAATATATTTCTCATATGAGATATAAATCATGTGATTATTAATTTTTTGGATAAATAATTATCTATAACTTTCATTTTGAATAATTTCTTTGAATCAGCCTCTATATATGCCAAAAATTAGCTACAAGTGATACCTTTATCTTATTCAGATGCACTGAAAGGTTAAAATAGTTAATAGGTGTCACTTTGGGAAAATTCGTAGGGCATATAGAAATTGATCCGGAGAAACTATTCAACATAAAAGTTGTAGCCCTTCAAATTATCTATCCAATAAACTAATATTCATTAATTCATAGTTCATATGAGGAATATATAGCCAAAATACTTCAACTATCTCTAGAAGTTCATATGGCAGGCTTTACCGTAGGCGCTCATCATATTGCCCATGCTCCAGTCAATAGGCATGGGTGCTTGTAATATCGACCACAGGTGTCTAAGGATACCACTTCTTCCAGATATAAACATCATATATGCTACCACGAGAGGCTGCGATTACACCGACATAGAAGGTGATATGTATACTGCTTACAACACAAACTTCTAGAGACATTTATAATATTTTGGTCATATCTTCCTTGTCGAACTCGTAATCATGTAATTTTTATTTTTTAAATAGATAATTTAAAGGTATATAAATTTTATGTTGAACATTTTCTTTGAATCGATTTCCATATGCCCCACAAATTGCCCCAAAGTGACGCCTATTAACAATTTTTACCTTTCAGTGCGTCTAAATATTACAAAAGCATCACTTATAGCTATTTTTGGCACATATAGAGGTTGATTCAGAGAAAATATTCAACATTAAAGTTGTAAACCTTATAATGATATGGCAAAAAAAATTAATAATCATATGATTCAAATCTTGTATGAGGAATATATGGGCAAAATACAGCAACTATTTTTAGAGCTTTAGACGCGATGAGAGGTAAAAATTGTTAAGAGATGTCACTTTAGGAAAATTTTTGGAATATATAAAGGACTAATTCAGATAACTTATTCAACATTAAAGTTGTATTCTTTCAAATAATCTTACCAAAAATAAAAAATTATATGATTCCGAGTTTTGATGAAGAAGTTATGGCCAAAACACTGCAACTATCTCCAGAAGTGATTCTCATGATACAAAATTAATTGATGATACATATAAAACTATAATTTCTTAACCCACATCATTTATATATGATTATATATATAGTGATCTAAAATATTTTATAGTTTGAATGATATAAATGTAGCTTGTGGGTAAATGTAGCTTGTGGGTTTTTCTTCCCCAATTATATATGATCTTTTTGTTAGTTTATATAAGATGTCTATGATTATTTAAGGAGCACTGGTATTCAATTTTATTTATTTATTTTGCATATAATACTATATGCAGCGGATGTCGACTGCATATAGTATTATATGCAAAAAAAAACTATGTAAATCATGGATGTTATAGTAAACCACATCCATGCATATTTTACATTGATGATTCCAATGAGATAATATTAATTGACAATGCATATTTGACTATAAATTCGTAACCCACGTCATTTTTATATGATTATATATATATATATAGTAAACTTACATATTAATTAATTTGAATGATATAAATATAGCTTGTGGGTTTTTCTTTCCCAATTATATATGCTCATTTCATTAGTTTATATGAGTAAGATATGATTAGTTGAAGGAGTATTGTGATTTAACCCAAGATTTTTTTTGTATATATAATGCTATATGCAGCCAACATTGGTTCCATTTAATATTATATCCAACAAAAAATGGTTGCAAATAATTGACTACAAAAAGTGAATTTTCTTATGGCGGATTAATGATTTGACATTGTATGTGATAAGATTATATTATTATTATTTGTCATTATCCCTATCTATTTTAATCTTTTGATTGCTATTATCTAAATGGATGCTAAGATAAAAATACTAGCAATGTTATTTCATGCTTAGGCTTTCTGATTAGTAGAGTTTGTTTGACTCTTGGAGATAGTTTCATTCTCTATCATGAACCACCAATTATTCATTCTCCAATGTTATTCATTCTTGTTGGGCTGTGAAACGATTGATCAAGCTTGGGCATCTGCTTCTTGTGATCTCCATCATGACTTGTGCTTGAATTAGGATTATCGCATTTTTAAGAGCTCCATGGTTAATCTAAGATAATTTCCAAATGACTGGATCTGAATTTTTGCTCATTTGCAATTTATCAACGATTGATCTACGAAGCATTGATTCATAAGCTTCACTTTTGCAGTTGATTTTTGGGAAAATATCTTCGGATGATGTACTGGCCAATGGATCGCTCGTCAGATTTGGTGTCATTTAAGTTTAACTCACATGGTGTGGATGACCAAAAACACTTTGGTGTATAAATTAGAAAATTAGGTAGGCCCACCGATAATATATTAAGATCCGACCAACCAATAGAACAAAGTCAGGGTGCTTTGGAAAAGCAGTGACAAAGAATATGGTTTCTATCACAAGAATGAGATTAACAGGGATATACTCAAAGAAATCCTTACTCAGAATCTCGATCCAAAGAATGGTCATTTAAAACACAATCAAATTGGTCGGGTTATGATGCTTCTTTTTGTCTGTGGAAGGTTAACAGATGACTTGTATCAAAACATCAACATCTATTTAGATAAGATGCTACCTTGGAAGTCATTCATCGAACAACTGAAGACCTATTTTGATATGGGTTTGGGATGAATCCCTTTAGTTTTTGAGTTTTGAGATGCTCTGGCAAGCACTTATGCAGCACCATGGAGAGGGTATGATTACATGTCCCACTATTTTGTGTATACTTCTTGATGCACTCTTGGGACAGAGAGGGTATCAACACAATAGAAATATGATTAAAGAAATAAAAAGCTTGTTGAATGAATTGAAAGAGATCTTCAACTCTTTGGATGTTGGTCGCCGACCACCAGCTCCCAATAAAGCTGTCTACATATAGCCACTAGCTCTCAACAATGTTGTCTACACATAGCTGCCAGCCACTAGCTTACCAAGAGGATTGTCCACATGCAGCGCCGGCCACCAACTCCCAACAATGCTATCCATGTGGAGTCACCGGCCACCAACTCCCAACAGTGCTATTTACATGTTGCTGCTAACCACTAGTTGCCAAGTATGCCGGCCACCAAGAATGTTGTCCAAACTTATGGATGTTAACCCTTTATGCATTCTGTCGACCACCAAGCATGCTACAAACATACTTACCACTCAATTTCATGGCAAAAAAATCTGGCAACATCTCCCCTAATTTTCTCAAAGCTGTTGATTTAACCTGTTCAATTTCAATGTATATGGATATATGCTACAATGGCTTAAATGCATTCAATTGAAAGCTTGCAAGACAAAAAAAAATTCCATGGAAGATGTAAAGAGTGCATAGCCAAATACTTATGATTGATGGGTTAACGAATGCTCTATACATTAAAATAAAGGTACATAACCCATACAAAACAAAGACACATAAACAAAGGTAAAGGAAAATCATGGAAGAATAGGCTTGAAGACTTCATGGGCGGCTCCTTGCTTGGATGTCACTATGGTCGTCTTCCTCCATTCACCTGAAGTGGAACAAACCATTTAATCAAGTGCGTGCAAAGTAGGTTAAGCATGATTCAAATAATGAAAATATGTAATAGAGACCTACAAGATAAAGCAATGAATGACTTATGCAGTTAAGAACATGTGGAAAAGATTCAAGGCATGTAGAGCTGTTAAGAACATGGGGAAAAGATTCAATGCATGTAGTTGCTGGCCACCAAGCTAGTGGTGGTCGGCCATGAAATAAAACATGTTGTGAATAACTCTCAAGAATGCAACTGCCAGCCACAAAACATGGTGATGGATGGCCACGCAATGAGAGATGCTTTGTTAAGGTCTAAAACATATTATTGGCAACCACAAAACAAGTGGTGGCTAGCCATGAAATGAAAGATTTTTTTTTTTGTTAAACTCCGGAAAATGCAGCTACTGAACACCAAACAGGTGGTGGCCGACCACAAAACATGTGGAGATTGTGGCTGTCCTTTGCTTCTTCTCCCTTGGTCGGCCATCAGATGCCTGCAAATAGACATGACTTATCCTTTGAAAGGGACCTTTTTTCTAGCACTCTTAACAAGAGAGACTTTATCTTTTTCGTAGAAGCAACTTCATCTTCCTCACTCACCTTCTTGCATAGGCGGTTAGAGCTAGCAGCTATTGGAGGTCTTCTTTTTGAGATTATTGCTCTCTAATGGCAGAAATGCCTAAATAAGATTGAAACTCGAACTCCACTATGGTGCACAGTGGGTTCCCCTCATTTGTGATGTGGTGGGTTTGAAGTTTCTGCAATCATCTATTAGAGAGCAACTTTGAATCCTTGCAACCTTAAGAATTTGAAGGATTTCATAAAACAAAGCTTTAGAGACATGAACTCTTGTAAAAACATTGGAATTCATGATCCATTAATGGATTTTTGGACAAGTTTGAAAGTTATAGCAACTCCATTAATGGAGGTTTAAAACCCAACTATTCAAATAGAATGATTTGGAGGATGAACTTCTAAAATTCAAAGATCATAAAGGAGAGAATGTTGTGATGTCAATTCTCCCAATGTGAACTTGAAATGATTTTGTTTGTCCATGCTTGAGAGACTCAAGGGTGTCTAATCTCTATTAATAGTAAAGAGGTGTGGGAGATGGGCATCTCATAAATGAACTCAAGTCTTGAGCTAGCCTAAGTTTGGCTTTGTGTGAAAATCCATCTCATTTTGAATCTCTATAAGAGGGTACACTAATAGAGCTTAATCATACTTAATCATCCTTTAATGAAACCAAGCTAGAAAGCTCAAAAGGGGAGATAATGGAGCAAGAAGGAACCCATTAGTAGAGTGGTAATCAAGCGGGTCTCACTCATAGGCGGGGCCTATGGATCATGGAGATGATGGCATGCACCCCAACTACTCTTCTAAGTTGTCTAAATAAGATAACTTGACAATCTAAATTAGTGTTAATCATTATCATTAGCACTAATTATGGTTAGGCTTAATTTCATCATGATTAGGCTTAATCTCAACCAGTCAAACCAGTTCAACCACCATAAGCATATCGCTCGTAAACTGGATCTATAATCTCTCACAAGTTAAACTGCAGGAATCGCCCATTTGTAGTTTTTCACGAAATATTGGAAAACACTACTCATCAACTCCTTCAAAAGCCTAAGTGTAGGACGGAGTCACTAAGTCACGACTCACCGAGACCTTAGCAAACACCACTTCTCAATCCATTCAAAAGTTTAAGTTTAGGATTGGGTTACCGAGTCAAGCCTTAGTAAATGACATTCACCAAATCATTCAAAAGCCTATGTCTAGGACCGAGTCACTAAGTCATGACTCACCAAGTCAAACCTTAATGGACATCATTCATCAAATCAATAAAACCAAGTCAACCTGGCCCACTCTTTCTAAGCTCCTCATTGGCAGTGTGAGAAAGCTGACTAAAATCCAGTTAACCTAACCCACTCTTCTTAAGCTTCTAATGGGCAATGAGAGAAAGTTGATCAAAACCCGGTTAACTTGGCTCACTCTTCTTAAGCTTCTTATGGGCAATGTAAGAAAGTCAAATCAAACCTAAGTCGTATATTTTCTTCTGATTTCTTTCAGGTCTAAACATAATAGAGATCACCTCGTCATGAGTACTCCCAGGATATATCAATTAGGTTACGAATAATCTGCTATCTCTATGACTTCTTACAGTCTAAATAATAGAAATCACTTGATTTTGATTCCTCCAGAGACAAGCCATTTGGATCAAAACACCTATTCTTCAGGTTAACCCAATGTCTAGCAACCTAGTCTAAAATCGTGTCACTTTATCCCCCCATTGACTTGAGGCGATCACCTAAATATTAAGTTATTGCAATGTACTTGGTGACCCCAAAGATAATATACATTTATTTTGAGAGAGTATATTTTATTTTTGGATCTCTAAGATGCGTTGTACTTTTCTTTTAATCAACAATTTTTTTCATTGTAAAGATATAATTAAAACCACTTATGATCTGAGATGTGAATATATAATTTTCTAATGTATACAGTAAGTATAATCAATTGAGGACAATCAGTTGTTACAATATGACAAAATCTTCATGTTGTTCGATTTTTGTTTTCCTCTTTTTGTACTTGTTACAATTCTCCGTTATCATTAGTCCTTTTGAAGACTAATAAAGGGGTATTCCTTAAGGCTCATGACCTGATAATTCATTCTACATTATCGTTAGTCCTTTTGAAAACTAACAAAGGGGTATTCCTTAATGCGTCAGCATGCAACCCAAAATTACAGCATCTAAATCA